>PVJI01003063.1:0-93936 GCA_004026765.1 Micronycteris hirsuta
GGAGGGAGAGGATGCAAATAACTGTAATTGAACAACAATAAAGTAATTAAAAAAAAAAAAAAGAGTTCCCTTTTCTCCACATCCTTGACAATACTTGCTGTTTCATAGGAATATTTTTTCTGACATATCAGTTTGGGTAAGCAAAACAAAAGAAAAATAATCAAATGGGACAATACCAAACTAAAAAGTTTTACACAGCAAAGAAAACTATCAACAAAATGAAAAGTCACCCTACAGAATGGGAGAATTTTTTGCCAATGATACATCTAATATGGGGTCAATATCTAAAATTTATAAAGAACTTATATGATTCCATCAAAAGTACAAATAATCCAAATTTAAAAATGGGCAAAAAATCTGAATAGACACTTCTTCAAAGAGGACATACAGATGGCTAACAGATATATGAAAAGATGCTCAATGTCACTAATTATCAGAGGGATGCATATTAAAACCACAATGAGATATTACCTCAAATATGTCAGGATGGCTATTATTAATAAATCATCAAACAGTAACTGCTGGCAAGAATGTGGAGAAAAAGGAACCCCTGTGCACTGTTGGTGTGAATGAAGATGGGTACAGTCACTGTGGAAAAAGAGTATGGAGTTTCCTCATAAAACTAAAATTTGAACCACCTTGTAACAGGGTACAGCCAGAGACTCCCAAACAGAGGATTTGAAATGGGGTACTGAACTTGGGGTATCCAGAAAATATAAAAATGTAAGATATCCTCACCCCCACAAGACTGGACTGAGGGATGGGACACATGGAGTAGGGCCATTGAGAGTTATTTTGCATAACATCAGTTGGCCAGCTTCATACCTGATATGCAAAAATGGTTGTTTTGAATATCTATAACAGCTGGCTAGCTTCATAGATATGTTAATTAGCTGTTGGCATCCTCTGAGCTAGGGAGATGGGCATGACTTTAACCCATGCTGTAACTGGGAGGCAACTCACCTTTACAGCGCTTGCTTGAGAGCTTGGAGATGGTTTGCTACATACTGAAGAATCATACTTGTCAGTACTAACTATGGCAGCCAAGACAGGCTGGAAAACTGCAGGAGTGCTGGGAAGTGTGGTAGATTGTGGGAGGAGTTGGAAATGTGGTTGCAGAGGAATTTTCACACAGAGATTTAAACCCAGGTGTGGCAGCCATGTGGAGCTAATCACATGGTTTGGGGGCTCCCTTTACCACGCAGCTTAGGAAGCAAGAAAGTAAGATGTAGCAGCTAGGCAGAGCTTTGTCTTAGAGGTTTGGAAGAATGCAGGAGACATAGTGGGAAGGAAAGGGGTGAAACGACTCTCGCTGGTGGGCCATGAGAAGGTGCCATGTGGTTTTGGATTAAGAACTGGAGATTGTGGTGACGTAGCTGATAGTGCTGGGAGCCGTGGGAGACCTTCCAGCCGAGCACGGATTACCAGGAAGAATCAGAAGCTAGATGAACCACAGACTTCTGTTTTTTCCTAAGATATGGTACCCCTGACTGGCCTGAGTGGGCAAAGCAGGGAAGGAAGGACTGTGTGTGTTTGTGGGTGTTTTAAGGGACTTTGAGATTTTTAATGGCGATATTCTGCCATTACTCTAAATCTGTATAACTTTTGAATAAATAGGTCCTTTCCTTTTCACCAAACTCTGGCATTGAGAGATGTAATTCCAATTCCCTGGCAGCAGGCAAAGATTCCACAGTAACAGAGGGACCCAGTAACTCCCTGATCCATTCTGTAACACTATTACCCAGTGATTCTACTGTAACAGGGTGCAGCCAAGGGGGAGCCACAAATAGGGATTTGTAAATGGGGTCCAGAACTCAAGGTGTCCAGGAAATATTAGAAAAATATATATAGGATGTCCTCACCCCCACCAGTCTGAGCTGGGGGATGGGATGTAGGGAGCAGGACCATTTAGAGCTGTTTTGTATAGCAGCAGCTTTGCAGTTAACCTCTGGCATGGTCATTTAACATATCTATAAACTTTAACTGGTTTCATAGATATGCTAAATAGCTGTGGCCTTGCTTTGAGCTATGGGGATAGAAGTGATGTCCACCCAAGATGAAATTGGAAAGTAACTCCCTCTGGTCACAGCACCTGCCTTAGAGCTTGGAGATGCTTGGCTCCATGCCATGGGGCCACACCTGCCCACAGTTACCATGGCAGCCCAGTAAAGCTAGAAGAATACGGAGTGCTGGCAGGTGTAGCTAATTGAAGGAGGAGTTGGAAATGGAGCTGCAGAGGAAGGTTGGCGCGGGGATTTAAACCCAGGCATGATGGCCATACTGGCAGGACCATGACACTTTGGAGGAGTGGGGACCCCTCAACCTGAGAGAGAGAGAGAGAACCACGTGGTTTTGGGTTGCTCCCTTTCACCATGTGGCTTAGGAAGCAGGACTTTGCCTGGAAGAAAAGGGGTGAAAGGACTCTTGCTGGTGGGCCATGAGAAGGTGCCACATGGTTTTGGATTAACTGGAGATTGCTGTGGCAACACAGCAGATGGTGTTGGAACCGAGGGTCTGCCTGAATCATGGACTTCTACTTCTTTTCCTGAGATACGGTACCCTGGACTGGACAAAGGGGAGAAGGAAGGACTGTGTGTGTTTGTGGGTATTCTAAAGAACTTTAGTATTTTAAAGGAGACATTAAGTCATTACTCCAAGCCTGTATAACTTGTAAATAAATAATTTCTTTCCTTTTCACCAGTCTCTGATATTGAGAGATGTCTTTCCTTTGGCGGCGAGAATAACGAACCTAGAATGGGATGGTGGGGGGAACCCCAGGAACACAAAGGGGCTCCTTTTGGTAACCGTATATTGTTGGGTGCCCCTGCCCTGTTCTGTAACACTACTTCTGGTAATATATCCAAAGAAATCCAAAAGACTAATTAGAAAGAATAGATGCACCCCTATGGAATTTCAGTGTTATTTACAATAGACAAGATCTGGAAACAGCCCAAGTGCCCACTAGCAGATGAGTAGATAAAAAAGCTGTGGTGCAATTATATAATGGAATACTACTTGGCCTTTAAAAAAGCATGAAATCTTATCATTTGCAACAGCATGGATGAACCTGGAGAGTATTATGCTGAATGAAATAAGTCAGTCAGAGATGGACAAATACATATGATTTCACTTCTGTGTGGAATCTAATGAACAAAATAGAAACAGACTCATAGATACAGAGAACAGACTAATAGCTGTCAGAGGGGAAGGCTTTGGGCATGGCGTGAAAGGTGTTTAAGCAAAAATACAAAAAAAAAATCCAAAACCTAAAACAATAAAACTCATAGATGCAGACAACAGTATGCTGATTATCAGAGAGAAAGGGGAGTAGGGGTGGCAGAAGTGGGTAAAGGGGTAATAAATGTTAAGGAAAGGAGACAATTTTGGGTGGAAAGTACAAAATTCAATATACAATTGATATATTATAGAATTGTACACTTTAAACCTACGTAATTTTATTAACCAATGTCACCCCCACTAAAAATAAAAGAACAAATATTTATATCCCTATGTTCACTGCAGTGTTACTTAAAATAATGAAGATGTGTGAGCAACCCAAGTGCCCATCAATACATGAATGGATAGAAAAGCTGTAGTAAATATATACAATGGAATATTATTTTTCCATATAAAAGAATGAAATCTTACCATTTGTAACAGTATGGATGGAACTAGAAAATATGCTAAATGAAATAAATCAGTCGGAGAAAGACAACTACCATATATTCTCACTCATACGTGGAATCTAAAAAACAAACAAAATAAGAAAGACTCATAGATTCAGAGAACTGAGGGTTGCCAGATGGGAGGGGTGTTAGGTGACTGGATAATGAAGGTGAAGGGATTAAGAAGTACAAGTTGGTAGTTTCACAACAGTCATAGTGATGTAAAGTACAGCATCAGGAATATAGTCAATAATACTGTAATAAATATGTATGGTGCCAGGTAGGTACTGGAAATATTGTGGGCAAGACTATGTAAAGTATGTGATTATCTAATTGCTACACTGTACTTCTAAAACTAATACAAAATAATAATGAATATAAACTTTAATTGAAATATAAAATTTAAAAAAGAGCATGACCTGGTCAGAGCTTAGTAACAGCTTTCAGAAATCTGACTATGGATAGTAAGGAGAGAAGAACTCAAGTCCAGAGTTAGACATAAGGCAGATGATTAGTAGACCCAGGAACAGAGATAGGGGCACAATAATGTAGTCATAAGGAATACTGAGGGGTGGTAGGGGCAGGAAAGAGACTCCATTCTCCCCATTCCTCACCCTCCAGTATTACAGGCTCCCAGTGAAGGAAATAAGTAAAAACATAGAAATCATTCTGTAAAAATGTGGCAATGTTTATATTTTGAAGAGCAAAGAGAGGCAGGGTTTCATTTGCTAAAGTGAGAGACAGAAGTCACATAGGATGACCTGATAAGCTGGTCCTGGGTACTGACTCACCACTTCTTAAAGGACTGCTATCCAGGTATCAGTTCAGCCTCAGGCCCAGAGTAGAACTCCAAGCAGGGGACCAAAGAAGACTTAGTAGACTCTAGGGTAAATGTCTACATGGCCAAATTGCTGATACTGGTTTGCCAAAAGTATCAATTAGCTCCAAGATCTACACCTATCAACTGGTCAGGGGAAAAAGGAAAGTCAAACTGAGTCCAAAATAACAGACTCTAAACTTTTAGACTCTCCGCCTAAAGTTGGGGTTATGAAGGTTATAAGGAAGAGTCAGGAATAAAAGCAGGATGTTGTAACTTCCTAGGCCACCCACCAGGGCCTGGTCTTTCTGCTCTTTCTTCCTAGGGCTTCTGGGCACACACAGACACTCACACAAAATCAAACATATTCTGAAACCAAATCTGGGGACTATTGCTGATCCTTTGAATTGACACCTATGGTAGCCTTTGTGCAAGCTGCTCTAATCTGTCCTAGATATACTGTTCATAAGAGGCTATATGATGACTTAGTCATGTGAACACTTCTTTTTTAACTAATAATTTTTTTAGCAAGTGTTCTGCTTCCACCAAAGCCAGGGACCAGGTAGGTCATTCCATGAACATTTCATTTTTTTTTTCTTTTCTTCAGGATATGTTACTATGTTATCAAAAAGTGGCCACCAGAGAACTCCATTTGCTAGGATGGAAAATTAAATGTGATTTGACACTGATACTTTTTCTATTATTATATTTCTGGTTGCTATATCCACAGGACATGTTGGGAGGGGGTGTCTAGCTACCTCAGCTCCCTAAATTCCTCTGTGTTGGTGGTCAACTCAAGGATCTTCTCTTCATTGATGTGTCTGCTTTAAAAATTCTCTTTTCCTCTTTTTCTGTCTCAAATGCTCATTTCTTTAGTAATGTATTATGAAGAAACAGTGTTGATTAAATTAGCTCGTGTTAAGGTGTGAATGGCTTAGAACTCATTTGATGTACCAGTGGATATTGCATCTTAATGAACACCTTGATGGTAATTATTATAATGCAAGTAAAGAATTTCATGTGAGAAGGAGCCAAAAGTACTTGCTTAGAATATTCTAAAATGTATTAATGAACTCTATTATTTTAAAAAGGCTGTCCAATGCCTGGCTGGTGTAGCTCAGTGGATTGAGCACGGGCTAGGAACCAAGTGGTCCTGGTTCGATTCCCAGTTGGGGCACATGCCTGGGTTGCAGGCTGGGTCCCCGGTGAGGGCCATGTGAGAGGCAACCACACATTGCTGTTTCTCTCCCTCTCTTTCTCCCTCCCTTCCCCTCTCTCTAAAAATAAATAAATAAAATCTTAAAAAAAAAAAAAAGCTGCCCCTAGCTCAGGTAATCAGAGGGAATATGAAATTTGTGGTAACTTTAAAGGGAGAGAAAGAATTTGGGTTGAGAATGATCTATATAATTGCTTTAATTCTGTTTTATTTGAGCTTCTCATAAATGGCTTTACCAAGGAAAACTCCTGCAAGAAGCCAAAATTAGCAATTTCATCAGAGAACTGAAACTAAGAAGTATAGAAGTATACTTAGAAGTATAATAAACATAGTTAATGGAGATTCCATACAAAAATAATGAGCTATGAGTTTCAATTGCTGTCAAACTAATGTTGCATCCTTATGACAGGGACACTAACCAAGTTTAGTAAGAACATCCAGTTCATTTCTGATTTTTTTCTTAAATAACCAAATTAGACACCCATACAATATTAAATCTCTTGTTCATTTCCATAAAATGTTTTACTTTACTTTGGGATAGAAGTTGCTGAAATTAAACTGAGAGTGACACTTAAAATTATAACTAGTTTTCCTGTAAATGGATGTCTTATTGTGGCATTTATATTGTCTTTTCTTAAGTGAAATTGGTCTCACACACATCATAATTCCTGCAGCAAATTCAATTTTGATATACAAAACAGAAACATCCCTAAAAATTTTATTTTCCCATATTATCTGGTATAATTTTCATTCTTTCTAAAGTGTCTGTCACTTTTCTAAAAGAGGCACCAGCTGAATTAGTTATCCTTTTGCTAATGTAAGCATGAGTGTGCATGTATGTTTTGAATATTTAATAGAGGATCAGAGTTAAGAGTTGGGTCAGAGTCTGCACTTTGTTTCAATATCACTGCAGCTAAATCAAGATCTAATTCTTTGGGCTATCTGTGGGCCTACCTGAGACTGAGGGAAAGGAGGTGCAGTGAATACCAGAATTGGAAACTAGGTTTTGTATTGAAGATTTGGATAAATGAAGAAAGCTTAAGTCAACCTGTGCTACTAATAGAAGACATGAAGCTGACATGGTTAGTGCAAGAGATATAGTTAGGAGAGGGTGTCCTTTTAGCACTTTTGTGTTCTGGTGAGGTCATCCTGGTGGTAGGAGAAAAAGAAAAACTATGCATGTCAGATAAGGGTATAAGATTGCTGCTCTGAGTCTATTATTAAGTGTGCCTTTGCAAGTAATGCAAGCAAAAGAAAGAAGTTGATATTGCATTATGATATTTCCAAATTAGTCTGTCTCTGATTAACCATTAAGGAGAATTTCATACAATATATTGTGCCAGATAACATATCAACCACCTGGAGAACACCTATTTGTTGACTAGAATGCGTATATCTGCCAGGTTTAGCATCTCTGTTGCACCGTATGGAACATTGTGATGCTGTTGGTCTTTTTCTTTGTCCTTAATGTTTCTTGTCCCTACCAAATACACTCTTGCTTTAGTTATGTGAATGTTTCCATTAAATCTACAAGCAAGTAGCTGTTTCTGCCTGTTCAGAAAATGTTCCTACTCTTCCTAGGTATTAGGAGTTCACTTTGGAGAAATGACAACAATATTTCCTTTATCTGTAAGAGTTTGGAAAGCACCTACTGTCATCCCTATATGTTTTCTTAGTAACCAAAGTTCTCTATCTTCAAAACGACATTATATAAACACTTAGATTGCCAATGTAGTCAGAGTTACCATATCTATCAGCAGAGTAAAAGGTTGTTCCATTTCAAATACAGCAGTTTAATGAGCAACTTCATAAACTGCCTGCTGACTTCGTACAAACATACATGCCATTAAGCTTTTATTTGTCATCCCCTTATCAGAGTTGATTGCCATGAGAAACTCACTGAGAACCCAGGTAATTGATTCTGCTGGGGAATGTGATCCACGATGGGTCGCACAGTAAAATGCTCTAACCACAGCTTGCCCCATTGAGCCTCAGTATCCCTTCTATTCATCATTTATTCCAGTTGGCTTTTCAACATACCTTTTGAATTGGTTTACTATGCCTAATGCTGAGATTCTCTCACTCTCACAGATGGCAATTTACTAGTGTTTACCTAAGATTGCCCATGCCTTTCTACATAATTTTTTCTACTTCAAAGTGATCTCCTTTATCTATTTTTTCCTTCAATTTTCCTTTTTTCTCCTTTCCTGTTTTATTTTCTGTATGTTTCCTTCAGTTTTCAATTTAAATTTAATAAGCAACCTACTCGGTTTATTAATCCAGGGATTTATAATTTAATGCCAATTCTCTTCTGTCTTAGAGGAAATGCCCTCTTGTCCTTAAAATGAGACTTAAAGATACAAATGTGTAATTTTTTCTGAGAAATGTTCTTTGAACTCTTTAGGCTAATTTGGATTCTTCTTTGTGTGAAATCAGAGGCCATATGTTGACCCCTCCCTTATGACTGACTCTTCTGCTGCTGACCCAGCTCACCTTGATCACTTTGATCATGCGTACCTTGGGTCATTTCTATGCTTCACATTGCATTAGGCACAAAATAAATTTTCTGTATTATTTATTGGATCAGTAAAAGTCACACACACAAATTAACAAAAAATAGTTCTGATTCCTCTCTATGCTTGTTCGTACCTTGCTGAATGAGTTATTTCCCACTTTTGCCTTGAACATCTCATCTTTTTACCATCTTTATTTTATATTACTTGTATACTTAATCTTTTCTTTTAAAATATATTTTGGCCCTCTTAATAACTCAAGGTATCCTTCATTTCTTGGGAGAATAATTTGCATTCATTGTCTACAATTTGTCATCTCTAACTCACCATTCTATTCCAGTAACTTCTAAAATTGTGGTCCCCAAATGGGCAACATTGACATCTCCTGTGAATTTGTGGCAAATACAAGTCTTGGTCACTGTGCAAGAACTAATGGACTAGAAGCTATAAGGTGTGACCCAATCATCTATGTTTTGTAAATCCTCCTAGAGATACAAGTGCATGTTAATATTTGAGAGCCAGTTTCTGAATTGTTTTCCCCATGAGATTAGAGATCTTGATCTCATTGTCAAACTAAAGTACCACCTTTTTTGTTCTCCCCCTGTGAATATTTAGAAAATATTCATAAAACTCAATAAGTACCACACATGAAAAATGGGGCTTGTGACATACAGCTAAACTAGTTCCTAGAAGAAAATTTATACTATTAATTAAAATTATTAAAAGAAAAACTGAGTTATATTATTTTCATAAGTACTTAGAGGGCCCTTTAGTTTCTATTTGATGATTTATTGGTTTCTGATTTTGTTTCATATGATCAAAAATCAAGATCTGTATTACATTGATTTTTGTTATCTTTTAAAATATTTTCTTTATGGCCAAGAAAAGAATCATTCATGTACTAAGTTACATTATCATGTTTCTTTTGTGTTTGAACAGAGTGTCTATCTATAGTTTTTGGTTATTAGTCTCTATCTGTGTTATATTAAGCTTGATGATATAGTTGTTCAAATATTTTATAGTCTAATTATGTTATATGGAAATTAATATTGCTGTCAGTTTCATATTGTATAGGTTTCTTAATTTCCACTTCAAATTCTGTCACTTTTTTCTTTGGAAATTTTGATGCTCTATTATTTTGTATGTAAAAGTTAGAATTTCATATTATATTGGCACATTTTTTCATTATGTAGTACCCCTCTTCATCTGCAAATATATTTTGCCTTATAATTATTAATAAAGCCATGGTAACATTATCTTGGTTATTATTGGCCCACTGCCTCATTTTCACCCTTGACTTTTGTGTGTGTGATTTAGAAAAACTTGAAAGCCCTGGCCATGTAGCTCAGTTGCTTATAGCATCATCATGATACACCAAGTTTGCAGGTTTGATCCTTGGTCAGGCACATATAAGAATTAACCAATGAATGCATAAATATGTGGGACAACAAATTGGTATTTTTCTCTCTCTCTCTTTCCTCCTTTCTCGCTAAAAAATCAGTAAATTAAAAAAAAAACTTGAAACATGAATTCAGTAAACAATGGCTTAATATTTTAAAAATTGCATTTGTTAAGAAAGTAGAGTCTCTGTTTTGTTGGAGGAGCTAGAAAGTGAAAATCAAAACTTTATTATTATAAAAAGAATAAAAACTAACAACAGTAAAGAAATAAATTAATATGCTAAAAATATAGTAAGTAGCAAAGAAGCTTGAATTAAAATAAGTACAGAGGGAAAAAACAAAAACTAATGGAAATAAATAGAACACATAATAGATTTGAAAGGTAAGGAAAATAAAAAGATCAACTCTACCCCTCACTGCTGGCATGCCAAATATAATGATCAATGATAATTTTACCCTGAATGTGATGAGGGGAGTCCTGTGAGTAACCATCACCTGGAGATCTCACTTAGGCAGACTGCAGCCAGTCATGGAGAAAGAGAAGTGGGCAGCAATCACAAGGAATTTTTATGAGCTGTTGGAACTCCAAAATAATGAAAAACAATGTTTAAATTATTCACTTATAAGACTAAATTTACTTATAAGGGAAAACATAAGTGTTATCAGAAGAAATTGGTGTTACATGGAAGAAAGAACAAATATTATGGGCAATTATTTCCAGTAATTCTTATATTTATTGATAAAGGACATGAAAATTTAATCAAATGTGTAATAACTTAGAAATATAGGCTGTAAGTATGCTACTTTTTTAAAAACAAACTGGTAAAATCCAAACAACATAAATGGCTTTGGTAAAAATGCTCTTATCTACAGAAGACTTGAAGCCATGCCTTCAGTGTGTATGTAATTTTAAATGGCACAAGAGATTTATATTTAGCCAAGTTGTTTAAATATAAAAACAATCTACAGACAAGCCCAATAATGAAATAAATCATGAACTAAGAAATATAAAGAAAAAATTCCTCAGAAATAAAAAAAATCTATGGCATTTAAGTCTTAATCCATTTTGAATTTATTTTTGTGTGGGGTTTAAGAAGGTGTCCTAGTTTTATTCTTCTGCACATACCTTTTCAATTTTTCCAACACCATTTATTAAATAAACTATCTTTTGTCCATTTTATGTGCCTGTTTCCTCTGTCAAATACTAATTGACTATAAAGTTTGGAGTTTACTTTGGGGTTGTTTCTGTTTCATTGATTTATGTGTCTGTTTTTATACCAGCACCATGCTGTTTTGATTATTATGGTCTTATAGTATATATTGATAATAGGAACTGTGATTCCTCCAACTTTATTCTTCTCAAGATCACTGTTGCTATTGAGGGTCTTTTGTGGTTCCATATAGGTTTTTGAAATATTTGGTCTAGTTCTGTGAAATACATAATTGGTACATTGAGAGGAATTGTGTTGAATCTATAGATTGCTTTGGGTATTATGGACATTTTTTTATTGTTCTATTATAGTTGTCCAAATTTGTCCCCTGGTGCTCTCTCCTGCTCCCCTAAACTCAATGAAGTTAATTCTTCCTATCCAAGAACATGCTATGTACTTCCATTTATTTCTATCTTCTTTGGTTTCTTTATTTAGCCTCTTATCATTTTCTGAGTGCAGGTCTTTTACTTCCTTGGTTAGATTTATTCCTATGTATTTTATTCTTTTTGGAGCCTTTGAGAAAGAAATTGCTTTTTTTTTCTTAATTTCCTTTTCCGATAATTCATTATTGTCATAGAAAATGCCAATGATTTCTGGATATTAATTTTGTATCCTGCTGTTTTACTGAATAGTTCTAATAGACCCCAAACCACAAAAATCCTTGAAGAAAGCATAGGCAGTAAAATCTCGGACATTCCGTTATATATCCTCAGGCAATGGAAACAAAAAATAAATAAAAATAAACAAATGGGACTACATCAAACTAAAACGTTTTTGCACAACAAAGGAAACCATCAACAAAATAAAAAGACAACCTACTGGATGGGAGAATACATTCACCCAGATATCTGAGAAAGCACTTATGAAACTCAACAACAAAAAATCCCCAAACGATCCAATTAAAAAAATGGGCAAAGTACCTGAATAGACACTTCTCCAAAGAGAATATACAGATGATCAATAGACATATGAAAAGATGCTCAACATCACTGATCATCAGAGAAATGTGAATTAAAATCACAATGAGATATCACCTCAAAACTGTTAGGATGGCTATCATCAACAAATCAACAAACAATAAGTGCTGGTGAGGATGTGGAGAGAGGGGAACCGTATTGCACTGTTGGTGACAATGCAAATTGGTTCAGCCGCTCTAGAAAGCAGAATGGAGATACCACAAAAATTAAAAATGGAACTGTGTTATGACCCAGCAAATCCACTTCTGGGAACTTATTTGAAGAAATGTGAAACACTAATTTGAAAAAAACATAAACACCATTATGTTCATTGCAGCATTATTTACAGTTGTCAAGATATGGAAGCAGCCCAAATGTCAATCAATAGATAAGTGAATGATACAACTAAGAAACATTTAAACAATGGAATACTAAAGCAGAAGCCATCCTACTCAGGCAGACCACTCCCCTCTGAGCAGCAGCAGCCTGAGGGGAAATAAATGCCACAATTCAAGGAGGGATTCTTCCCCACCCTATGGTGCTTAAGCATGACTACTGAATGCAGAGTGACTAGATTAACAACGAAAAGAGACAGTCACAGACAGTAGATCCATGAAAGTCTCAAACAGGCTGCCTAACGTCAGACAGGGTCAATATCTGACATCAACAGAGACAAATCCAGAAAGAAAAAAAACAGTGGTAAATACTAGAGGCTACTGAGATGAAATCCACTGTGGTCTTCTCCATGATTTGTGATAGTTTCTTTCCTGCATAACTGTTTAAGATTCATTTATTGTTCATCAATTATGTGCATATTAAGTCACTAGATTTTACACTATAGTTTATTTCCATTCACATATTTAACCCCTCCCTTCTCTTACTCCATTTTTCCTTCTTCTTTCTTCTCATTATTTTCATTTTAAATTTTATTTTCTCTCTTGCCACAACTTGTTTCTTTTCTGCACTCTTACTATTTCTCCCCTGTTCAGCCTCAAAAAAACAATTGTTTGTTAATGTGCATCTTATACCCTTTTTTTCCATGTTTATAATACCCACGTTTTCTCTCCACCTTTAACAATTTTGCTCATTGGTTGTGGATAGGGTAGTTGTTGTTGTAATTTTTCAACTTTATCTCTAGATCTTCACTACTTTTGTATTTAAAATCTCAAATTTTACCAATCCCCTCTCCTACTTTTTTTTTCATATCAAATTTTTAATCTTGCCCTGTCTTAGTTTGTTTGTTTGTTTTTTTGTCTCTTCTTATTCTCTTTTATCCTGCCCTTTTATTTTTCTTTATTCCCTTTTTTCCTTTTTTTTACCTTTTGTCTCAAATTATAATTTTTCCTTGTCTTAGCCTGGTTTTCATTCCTCAATTTATGTATTTTAAATTCTGTTTACAACTAATACTATATGTTTCCCCTCTCACACTACATTCCGCCTTCTTCATTCCCTTTTTTATTCATAATGTAAAATTTACTTTCTTCAGATACCTCCAACTCCCAACTCTTATTAGTGCTCCTCTCTCTACCCTCTCAAAATCATTTTTCTTTCAGTAGGTCATCTCATATTCACTATCCTTTCTTATAACAGTATTAATCTCTTCACATGCTTATTAATACTGGTTCATTGGCTGTTGATAGTGGGATTGCAGGGGGGAGTTGTTTTTGTGGGTGTGAGTTTGTCTCCTGGGATGTGGTTTTGTTCTGGCAGCACCTGCACAACAGCATACAAGGAGTGGTGGGCAGAGTGACACTCAGTCAACCGGGGGAGGAAGAGACCTACCAAAGAGCAAACCAACAATCAATCAAAACCCAATTATACCCAGAGAGGTAACATAAATGGCATAAAAGGCATCAAGTTCACAGATCAAGGAGACTGCACCACTGAATCTCACAGGTCTCCTACCATAGAAGTTCATACCACAAACTCAAGGACTCAAAACAGATCAATTTAAGAAGCAAAAGCAAATGAGAAGAGTCTTGCAAATAATGGGAAGACAAAGAAACAACCCCCAAAGGAAAAGAAAAGAGGAATCCTGAGAAAGAATGCTAAATGAGACAGAGGCAGGTGAACTATCAGATATTGAGTTCAAACAATGTTCATAAGAAGGTCAATGAGCTCAATATTACCAAAAACTACAGGGAAACTACAAGGAACTTACAGTAAATTACATAAGCATGAAAAGGACATAGACACAATCAAAGGAGCCAAGAGGAAATGAAGACTACAATTACTAAGTTGAAGACACAGTAGAAGGAATCAAAAGCAGGCTGGATGAAGCAGAGGATCATATCAGTGAGCTGGAGGACAAGGTAGAAAAAAATTCCCAGAAAGAGCAAGAAAGGGAAAAAGACTTAAAAAAGAGTGAAGATGGGTTGAGGAAATGGCAGGGCAACATGAAATCTAATAATATCCATATAATAGGAATACCAGAAGGAGAAGAAGAGGGGCAAGAGATAGAAAACTTGTTTGAAAAAGTAATGATGGAAAACTTCCCTAATTTGATGAGAGAATAAATCATACAAGTCAAGGAAGCACAGAGAGTCCCAATCAAGAGGAACACAAAGAGGGCCACTCCAAGACACATCTTAATTAAAATGACAAAATTCAAAGAAAAAAGAGAGAATCTTAAAGACAAAAAGGGAGAGACAGGAAGTAATATACAAGAAAGCTCAATTAAGCCTAGCAGCTGACTTCTCAACAGAAACCTTCAAGCCAGAAGGGAATGGCAAGAAATATTCCAAGTAATGACAAGCAAAGACCTGCAACCAAGACTACTCTAACCAGCAAGGTTCTCAGTTAAAATGGAAGGCAAAATAGGAAGTTTCTCAGACAAAACAAGCCTCAAAGAATACATCTACACCAAACAAGCTCTGCAAGGGACTGCTTTAAGAAGAGGGGGGAAAAAGAGTGAGAGAGAGAGACAGGAACACAGGTAAAAAGGGGGTAAAATGGCAATGAATAATTACCTATCAATAATAACCTTAAATGCAAATGATTTAAATGCTCCAATCAAAAGACATATGGTAGCTGAATGGATGAGAAAATATATCTCGCTCATAAGCTACTTACAAGAGATCCACCTCAGAAGAAAAATAACTACACTGACTGAAAATTAAGGAGTGGAAAAAATATGCCAAGAAAATGGAGAGGACACTAAACCAGGGTAGCAATACTTTTATCAGAAAAAAATGACTTCAAAACAAAGGCTTGAAAAAGAGAATCAGAAGAACACTTCATAATACTTAAGGAAAGAATCCAAAATAAGACATAAATAAACATTATAAATATATATGCACCCAACATATGAAAACCCAAATATATAAGGAAAACTTTTGAGGACTTGAAAAAAGATATAGACAGCAACACATTTATACTAATGGATTTTAAGATCCCACTATCAAAATGGATAGATCTTCCAAATGAAATACCAACAAGGATATAGTGGAACTGAATGATGAATTACATCAACTGGTATTAACAAATATATTTAGAACCTTTGCTTCTTTAAGATGTCAAAGAAAAAAAATACAAATTCTTTACAAAAGCATATGGAACATTTCGAAGACAGACCACATGGTAGGACACAAAACAAGCCTCAACAAATTCAGGAAAATTGAAAACTTATCAAGCATTTTCTTGGACCAAAAGAGCATAAAATTAGAAACCAACCACACATACACACACACACACAACCCTCAAAAACATTCAAACTCATAGAGACTGAAGACCATGCTATTAAACAAAGAATGAGTTAATAATGAGATCAAGGAAGAAATAAAAAAAAATTCTGGAAACAAATAGAAAGGAACACCTATGGGACATAGCAAAGGCAGTACTGAGAAGAACTTCATAGCAATACAGGCTTACCAAAAGAAGATAGAAACATTTCAAATAATCAACCCAATCCTACATCTACGAGAACAAGAGAAACAACATCAAACAAAGCCAAAAGTAAGTGGAAGGAAGAAAATAATCAAGATCAGAGCAGACTTAAATGACATAGAGACTAAAAGAAAAATTCAAAAGATCAATATATGAGGAGTTATTTCTTCAAAAAGATAAACAAAATTGACAGGCCTTTAACCAGACTCAGAGAGAAAAAAAGGAAAAGGACCCAAACAAATAAAATCAGAAATGAAAGAGGAGAGATTATAACTGCTACCACAGAAATATGAAGGATTGTAAGAAATTACTGTGAAAAACTATATACAAAGACATTTGAAAAGCTGGGTGAATCAGACAAATTTTTAGAAAAAAGTATAATATTTTAAAACTGAATCAAGAATAAGCTGAAAGCCTGAACAGACCAATAACAGCTGATGAAATCAAAGCAGTAATAAAACTCCTGGCACACAAAAGCCCTGTACCAGATGGTCACAGGAGAAATTTACAAAACATTTAAGGAAGAGCTAACCCCTATCCTTCACAGACTATTCCAAAGAAACCAAGAAGAGGGAAGACTCCCAAACTCTTTTTATGAAGCCAACAACATCCTAAACACAAAGCCAGATAAAGATACAAGAAAGAGCCCTGGCTGGTGTAGTTCAGTGGATTGAGCGCAGGCTGGGAACCAGAGGGTCCCAGTTCGATTCCCCATCAGGGCACATGCCTGGGTTGTGGGCCGGGTCCCCAGTGAGGGCCATGTGAGAGGCAACCATACATTGCTGTTTGTCTCTGTCTCCCTCCCTTCCCCTCTATATAAAATAAATAAATAAAATCTTAAAAAAAATATACAAGAAAGAAAGTAAAATAGAGGCCAATATCACTAATGTACACAGATACTAAAATCTTCGACAAAATATTGGCAAACCACATCCAGCAATACATTGAAAAGATCATACACCATGATCAAGTGGATTCATCCCAGGCATGCAAGTTTGGTACAATATTTTAAATCAATCAACATAATATATCATGCAAACAAAATGAAGACAAAAATCACATGATCATATCAATAAATGTAGAAACAGCATTTGATAAAGTATAGCACCCATTTATGATAAAAAAAAAAACTCAGCAAAGTGGGAGTAGAGGGAGTATAACTCAACAAAATAAAGACTATACATGGAAAAACTACAGCCAGTATCATACTTAACAGGAAAAAACTAAAAGCCTTCCCACTTAGATCAGGAACTAGACAAGGTGTCCACTTTCACCACTTCTATTTAACATAGTATTGGAAGGCCTAGCCACAGCAATCAGACAAGAAAAAGAAAATAACATGCATCCAAATTGTATAGGAGGAAGTAAATATGCCATTGCTTGCAGATGACATGATAGTGTACATCGAAAACCCTATAGACTCCACCAAAAAACTAGTGGACCTAATAAGTGAATTTGGCAAAGTAGTGGGATACAAAGTGATATTCAGAAATCAAAGGCATTTTTGTATACCAACATTGAAATATCAGAAACAGGAATCAGGAAAAAATCTCATTTGCTATATCAAAAAGAAAAATAAAGTACCTAGGAATATACCTAGCCAAGGAGGTAAAAGACCTGTATTCAGAAAACTACACAACACTGAAGAAATAAATTAAAGAAGACACAAATAAGTAGAAGCATATAAACTATTCATGGATTGGAAGAATTAACATCATCAAAATTTCCATATTACCCAAAGCAATATAGGATTCAACACAATCCCTATTAAAATACCAATGTCATGTTTTACAGATATAGAAAAAACATTTCAAAACTTTATATGGAAACATTAATGCCATGAATAGGTGCAACGATTTTGACAAAGAAGACCAAAGTAGGAAGGATCATAATACCTAGCCTCAAACTATATTACAAGGCCACTGTAATCAAGACAATGTGGTACTGGCATAAGAACATACCTATAGATCAATGAAATAGAATACAGAGACCAGAAATAAACCCATGTCTCTATGAGCAATAATATTTGACAAAGGAGGAAGAAGTATAATATGAACCAAAAATAGCCTCTTCAACAAATGGTGTTCGGAAATACGGACAGCTAAATGCAAAAAAATGAAACTTGACCACCAACTCACACCATATAGAAAAATAAAGTCAAGATGAATAAAACACTTAAATGTAAGTTGTGATACCATAAAAGTCCTAGAGGAGAACATAGGCAATAAAATATCAGATGTTCCATTCAGCAATATTTTCCCTGATATGTCGCCTAGAGCAAGGGCCATAAAATAAAACATAAACAAATGGGATCTCATCAAAATAAAAAGCTTCTGCACAGCTAAAGAAAACATCAACACAATGAAAAGGGAGCTAATTATATTGGAAATCATATTTGTCAATGATTCCTCAGAGAAGGATTGGATCTCCAAAATATATAAATAACTCACATGACTCGATTCCAGGAAGATGAACAATTCAATTAAAAAATGGGCACAGGATTTCCAGCCAAGATGGAGGCATAGGTAGATATACTATGCTTTGTCCCACAGTGAAAAGAAGGACAACAACAAATTTAGAAACAAAAAACAACAAGAACTACCAGAAAATCAAACTGTATGGAAGTCTGACAACCAAGGAGTTAAGGAAGAAACATTCATCCAGAGACAGGCAGCCAGGGTGGAGAGGACTCAAGGGAAGGGAGCAGCTGGAGGACAGGGGAGGACAAGGTGGTGGCTTTCATACCCAGTGAGTTGGTGGCTGACATAGCGGGTGTCCCACACATGCGTGCAGATAAACTGGGAAGACCAACTGGGAGGTGAGATAGACCAAACAACCCAGGGTTCCAGCACAGGGAAACAAAGCCTCAAAGCCTCTGACTGAAAAAAACTGTGCAGGTTGCAGTGGTGGGAGAAACCCCCAGCCTCACAGGAGAGTTCCTTGAAGAGACCCACAGGGCCCTAGAATGTACACAAACCCACCCACCTGGGAATCAGCACCAGAAGGGCCCAAATTGCTTGTGGGTATCAGAAGAAGTGACTGAAAGCCAGCCAAGATCCCAGCAAGTGGCATTGTTCCATTTTGGACCCCTCCCCCACATACAGTGCCACAATGCAGCCAGGGGGGTTGCCCCACCTTGGCCAATACCTAAGACTCAGCCCCTTAATATATAAAAGGTGCTAAAGACCAAAAAAAAAAAAAAAAAAAAAAAAAAAAAAAAAAAAAAAAAAAAAAAAAAAAAAAAAAAAGAAATAAAAAGGCCCAAATGAAAGAACAGATCAAAGCTCCAGAAAAAAATACAACTAAGCAGCCCTGGCTAGTGTAGCTCAGTGGACTGAGCCCGGGCTGGGAACCAAAGGATCGCTGGTTTGATTCCCAGTCAGGGCACATGCCTGGGTTGCAGGCCAGGTCCCCAGTGAGGGCCATGTGAGAGGCAGCCATACATTGCTGCTTCTCTCCCTTTCTTTCTCCCTCCCTTCCCCTCTCTCTAAAAATAAATAAAAAATCTTAAAAAAAAGGATTTATAAAAAAATACAACTAAGCAATGAAGAGACAGTCAACATGTCAGATGCACAGTTCAAAAGACTGGTTATCAGCATTCTCACAGAAATGGTTGAGTATGGTTGCAAAAAAGAGAAAAGAGTGAAGGCTAGGAAGGAAACTGGGACTGATGTCAATGGGTTTGGACCAGAAAGAAGAAATAAACATTCAACCAGAAGAGAATAAAGAAACAAGAATTCAAAAAAAATGAGGAGAAGTTTAGGAACCTCCAGGGCAACTTTAAGTATTCCAACATCAGAATCATAGTGGTGCCAGAAAGAGAGGAGGAAGAGCAAGACTTTGAAAACTTATTTGAAAACATAATGAAAGAGAAATTCCTGAATCTGGCAAAGGAAATAGACTTCCAAGAAGTCCAAGAGAGTCCCAAAGAAGTTGGACCCAAGGAAGCAGACAAGGCACATCATAATTACCTTACCCAAAATTAAAGAGAAGAAATGAATCATCAAAGCAGCAAGAGAAAAAGAGAGAAGGAGTTTCCATAAGACTATCAGGTAATTTCTCAAAAGAAAACTTACAGATAAGAAGGGGCTGGAAAGAAGTATATGAATTCATGAAAGGCAAGGATCTACATCCAAGATTACTCTATCCAGCAAAGCTATCATTTAGAATGGATGGGCATATCAAGTGTTTCCCAGATAAGATCAAGTTAAAGGAGTTCATCATCACCAAGCCCTTATTATGTATATGGTATGTTAAAAGGGCTTATCGAGGGAAAAGAAGATAAAAAACTATGAACAGTAAAATGGCAACAAACTCACAACTGTCAACAACTGAACCTAAAAAAATAAAAACAAATTAAGCAAACAACTAGAACAGGAACAGAATCATAGAAATGGAGATAACAGGGAGGGTCATCAGTGGGGAGGAGGAGGGAAGAGAATTGGGCAAAAGGTACAGGGAATAAGAAGTATAAATAGTAGGTAGTAAATAGACAGGTGGAGGTTAAGAATAGTATAGGAAATATAGAAGCCAAAGAACTTATATGTTATTCAAGGAGATATTTTAGAAATCAATATTTCTTATTTCGAGTAAATATTTATTAATTTTTAAAAAAATAACCTTTGTTTTCCTTTTGTTATCTTTATGTTACAAGTAAATGTGACGTATACTATTATAATTGTATTGTTTTGAAAAAAGAAAAAAGAAAAAAAAGATGAAGAAAATGTTACCATTTTCAACAGCTTGGATGGACCTGGATAACATTATTCCAAGTATAATAAGTCAGTCAGAAAAATACAAATATTATAGGATTTCACTCTTATTTGGAAGCTTAATGAACAAACTGAACTAACAAGCAAAATAGAGGGAATTCATACCATAGAGAGAAGGCTGACAGCTCTGGGAGATGTGATTATGTGGTGGGGGGTGGAGTGAAAAGGAAAAATGATTGATAGACATAGAAAAAAGTGGTGATTTGGAGAGGGAGGACAGTATAAAGAGGATAATAGAAATGGAAAAAATATTAAAAAAGCTTATGGGAAAATAAAAGTAAGAATTATTTGGGTAAAAAAAGCTGTGGCAATCAAATGGGCAATGGATATGTAATCCTCTGAGATATTATATAAAATTAAACCCATCTGGTAAATATACTTATTGAAAATCCAAACTTATTGAACTGTTACGAGATTAATTTTTCTTTTAACCATTGTTCTGTCCTGCCTCTCACAAGATTAATTTTTATGTAAATAAAAATATAGAGAGATTAGAGGATGAAAGAGGTGAGAAAACTTATGGTATTCTTCAAAGATATGTATTAGGGAGAAAATTGCTGTATGTAAAATTGAAACATATAACATGGAATCATTGTCCATGTCAATATCGCAATGCTTTTTGTGATAATTTTTGTTATTCAAGGAGATATTTTAGAAATCAATATTTCTTATTTTGAGTAATATTTATTAATTTTTTAAAAATTTAACCTTTGTTTTCCATTTGTTATCTTTAAGTTACAAGTAAATGTGACTTATACTATTATAGTTCTATTGTTTTGGAAAATTATTTCTAAATACCTTTTGATGATGACATGAAACAGTCATCTAATCCATACAAGTTATGCATACAAGAACCAGTTTAACCATACAAATTTCAATTCAAACCCAAAGCCTTAAAACATTTTGGATAAAGTGTAAATCATGGGCTTGGTCATGTTTTCTATATTTGCAACTTCTCCCCTACTTTAACTCAGCTTACACTTTGAACCCCAATGCATTCATTTAATATCTTAAAATTATTAAAAATAACCATGTATGAGGCAACATTGTAAGTGATTTATATATTAACATTTAAATTCTAATAACAACTTTGAGAGGTTAAAATGTCTATTTTAAATTAGTAAATTGAGGTTCAAAGGGTTTATGTAATTTTTTCAGATATTGCACAGCTAGAAGTTTGCAGGTTTACATGGTAATTTCAGGTTTTCCTGACTCCTACACCTAGAGGTTTTATAGTGCACAGTAATGCAAGATTATGGTTAATAAAACATTGCTGTTTGTTTTTTCCCAAATAATTTCCCAATCAAAAACACTTCAATGACTCCCTGCTGGCTAAGTCACAAAGAGCAACCTGCACTTAGGTGAGCCTTTGTCACTTACTCTAGTGAATACATGGCACTTAGGGAAAAACATTAAATCAGATTAATCCTAATCCAGGATGACTCAGGTGGTTTAATAAAGAAAAGTGAAGAACTACAGAAAGTGATAGGGAAAAATATTTTATGAAGAACATCTTTCAAAAATCCTGCATTTATTATATGTTCCTTTGTTTCTTCTTAAGGTGTGCATTTCTATATATACAAGGAATATTCTTTTAATCTACAATATGTAGGAACTTTTCTTGAATAGAGAACACTATACACAGTAGGAAACAAAATTTATTAGTTTTATTCCAGGTTTATTAGTGTTGATTAATTTCAAAGTGTTAAAACTACACAGTATAGATCTATGGTAGGATCCATGCCAGGTTTGGTAGAGTATATGATTAAACTAAATTGTCCCTTTTGAAGAATGAGATAAACAAAAAAAGTTAGACATTTTAAGTTACTTTCAGCAATGTGCATAAATGCTCCATTGAGGTGCAGTGAGGAGGACAGTGATGGCATCCAGAAAGGCAAATGGCACTGCATGCATAGGTTCACTTGTAGTCAACATCTGGATGGTCCCCAAAATTTCACTTATGGTTTTCAATTTTATAATTTTGTTAGGTAGCAGTTAGGAATGAGCTGTCAGAGGGAAATAAAGGCTAGGCTCTCACCATTACAACCTAATGAAAAACTTCATACAGGAGGCTGAAGCAAAAGGAAGATGTGCCTCACCAATTGATTTAGCAGTGCCAAGCTTGGTTTGATAAGATCGTCAGGTGTCCTGAGACTTGCAACTATACAAGGAAAATTGCACAGGAGGAAAGGAGAGTCTTTGAGACTGTGCTAAGAAAAGGGGCTCCTGTAAGCTTCTGTAACAATATTACAAAGATTGACAGCTGTTCTGAACATCACAAGCGGGAACTGCATAGGGGGAAGAAAGCAGCCTATGCTGGGAAAGGGAGGCTCTGTAACAATTTCACTAAGACAAAGAGCCTTTACTAACTGAGAAGGGAAATATTTGTGGCTGTACTTTATTCCCAAGATTTAGAAGTGGGGGGACCTAAAAACTGACTGAGGTATATAACCCCTGAACTCTAACAGTCAGCACACTCAGATTAGCTAAATACCCACTTGTAAGCCTCGGCTCAAGTATATGGAACAAACTCTCTAACAAACTTACTAACAACGTTCCTTCCTCTATACATGGGGGATTTAAACTAGCTGGGCTTTATGTTCTGGTGTTTAATAAATAAACTTGCTGGTTCATTTCTACTATATCACTTGAATTATTCTCTTGCAATGAGACAAGAACTGAGGCAGGGGAGGGGCCTCTTGACTCAAGTCTCTTCCTTTGGTAACATATTTTGGTGTTGTGCCTGGGTTTCCACCTTTTGTCTCCAGCTTCCAGGAAGTGAATAATGGTTTATTTTTATTTACTTATTTTTAGAGAGAGAGGAAGAGAGAGAGACAGAGAGGGAGAGAAACAGCAATGTATGGTTGCCTCTCACGTGGCCTTCCTGGGGACCTGGCCTGCAGCCCAGGCATGTGCCCTGACTGGGAATCGAACCGGGACCCTTTTTTTCCCAACCCGCGCTCAATCCACTGAGCTACACCAGCCAGGGCTCACCAGCAATGTTTTATTGCCTGTTTCACTTTCAGGGTCAAAGTGTAACAGGGCGCAGCCAAGAGGGGGGTCCCCAAAGAGGGATTTGTAATGGGGTCCAGAAGAGCTTAGAGATAATCGGCTCCACACCACAGGGCCACAACTGCCCTGAATGCTGGAAACTGTGGTCAATTGTGGGAGGAGCCAGAAATAAGGCTGCACAGAAAGATTGACACTGGGATTTAAACCCAGGCGAGGCAGCCATTTGGCATCTCTTTTTAGGACCACAGGGCTTGGGTGTCTTGTTGGGACCACACGGCTTGGGTGAGAGTCAGGACCACGTGGCTTCAGAAGTGCTCCTTTTTGCCACATGAATGGTGCTGGGAGCCTGCCTGAGATACAGTACCCCAGACGGGGCAGAGGGAGAGGGAAGGACCGTGGGCATATATGCATATTCTAAAGAACTTTAGTCTGTACAACTTCTAAATAAATAATAATTCCTTTCCTTTTACGTCTTTCCTCTGGTGGCGGGCAAAGCGAAACTGGTACAGGGCAGGAACCCCCATAGAAAAACAGGGGGGTTCTTTCACATCATTCACCCCCCTCCCTGTCTGTTCTGTAATAAAAGGAGACATAGCAGTGCTATAAAGGAGGGGTTTTCTAGGTCTGTGTTTGGAGGCACAAACAAGAATAAGATATGAAATGAGTGTTCAGGTTCACCTGGACTCTGAAGACTGAAGAGGCACATCTTCCCTCTGGTCTGAGTTCTTCAGCATCCCTATGTGACTGAGGGCCTCACAGAGGTGACTGGGGTTAATCCCTAAGACAGGCAGGGGCCTCATAGAGAACTCCGATCACTGTAATGTAACTTTGGCTCCTCTGGGCATGTGCAAAATAAGGGTTGGTTGCCCAGCTCTCCAAGCACCCCTGCCTGTTTTAGATGACCAGGGGAGAAACCAAGGCAGATAAGACAGCTGGGGATGACCAAAGGTGTGACAGCCTTTGGGAGCCCCTTTCATAATCAGCACACATTGACACACTACCCAAAATCATCTAGTCTTTTCTGCCTCTAAGTCATGGCCAGGGAACATTAAGTTTGGATCATTAACCTGTTGTAAGCCTGCTGCATCTTTCCCCTGAGGGGTGATGTATTTGTCAGGCGAATGTCTTGCTCTCTATACCTCTCAAGAGGTAGCAGTGCCCCTTCACAGGGCAGAAACGTTTTGTTTCCTCCTAAATTCTAAGGGTCCCTAGGAGACTTGCACCAGGGGAGCAGTGAGCAGCGGAAGCTTGACTTGGGCTAACCCTCTGACCATCTCTCCAGGGCCCCCTTTTTCTCTGACTTCCAGGGGAAAGAAGCCATCCCCTCCTGGGCTCACTCCTTTCCTATCCATAATTTTTCTAAGGAGCCAAAGCCGCATGCTTAGGCTCTCTCCTGTTAATTCCTCCACCCTAAGTCTTTCCTTTGTTTTGCTGTCCCCAGAGGCAATCACACCCCCTCCCTCAATATGCAAGAGAAAAATTTGTACTTTTAAGATGGAGGAGGCTGAAGGTCACCCAAGCCTGCTCTCCCCATTTCTTCCCCAGCTTCTTGAAGTTGTCAAAGTTATGAGATAATAAAACAGCTCACTCTGAGAACTGTGCATCTAACAATGGGGAAGAAAAACTTTTATTTCTGAATGAATTAAAAAGAAACAAACTAAGAGGGACTGTATATTGTAGAAAGGCTGTACAAATTAAAGATTTGGAAAAATAAATCTTGAAAGGGAATTATAAATAAGCTAACATAAAATTTGGTTGGTTCTTTTCAATATAATAAACGGGAGGAAGATTTTCCTATATCTTCCAAAAAGGCCAAGGTTCTGTTCGGCAAAATAATTATGTGTCATATTACATTAATCAAATGCTTAATTAAGATTCAAAGAAAATCATCTCTCTTAATCCTAAGAACTGAAGTTTTGTCAGCCTATATTGATGTTGCATGGCTTTTATTATCACTTTAAATAAATAGTCAAATATCATTTCATAATATATTTCTTAGGTCAAGCATGTTTGGCAAGCTTTCCAGGGTTTAAAATATAAGACTTTTCTTATGGCTTTGGAGCATTTCAAAGGGTCCGTGGAATATACCAAAGATTTATTCTTTCTTCTTACAAAATAAAAAAAAATTAAATAAACCAGGATTATTTAATATTTTTAAAATGTATGGGAAGCTTCGTCAAATTAAAAAAAAATAAACTATATAGAAGCCTCCAAGAGTCTACAAAGTTCTAATGTGCTTTCATTTATAATTCTAATAGTTCTTTTAGAACGTTGTACTTATAGAAGGGACTATGTAAATTGCAGAAGGATTGAGTACATTGCAGAAGGATTGAATACGTTGCAGAGGGTTCCTGTAAATCGTAGATGGTCTGTGCAAATTGAAGGAGGATTGTGTAGGGGGAAGGAGCAAATAGAAAATTGAGAAAGTGAAAAAAGGAAAGAGACGTATAGGAAGAAAGGGCATTGGAGTAGGAAATTCAAGAAGGGAAATGGGAATGAGGAAACTTAGAAATAATAAAGAAAAGACACATAGATAAATGGCAAAGACAATTTTAATAACAAATAAAAAGCCAAGAGCTCCCTTTAATTTTCCAAAGACAATCATTATTTCCCAATAGAAACTCCAGGTAAATGGACAGTTGGGGACAAATAAATTAATTTATCAGTCTGGTACACTTTTATTTACAATTTTTGGTATTATTTCAAAATGTCGTTAAAAAAAACAAAATCATTTGTCAATTGTAATCACTGAATTATGACCTAACTTGGAGTAATTTACAGATTGTTCTCTCCCACTGCTGCACTGTAGAAAACATAGCACAGAGAGGACCTGCTAGGATTTATGCTAATTAATTAGCTAGTCAACATACTCAACAGCATGCATCAAGGGCGGTGGGGGCGGGGGAGAGGCAGTATACCATACAAGATCAGGACTCTAACTAGATCTATTGAACTAGGACAAATGAAGGACAAGAAGGGAAGAATAAAATCCTGCCCTTTTGCAGGGACAATTAACTAAGGCTTTGCAAAACTACACAAACATTAACCCTAATTATGCTAAGGACTGAACACTTTTGGGAATACATTCAACCACTAAGCAACTGATAGAAATAGTCATCAGTTTTGTTTGTTTGTTTGTTTGTTTGTTTTTTTAACAATAAAGGCAGGACAAAGGAAGAGCAAAAGGTACCACACAACAGAAACCAAGGCTCACTTGTAAGTTGCAGCTTTAAGCCCTATGCCATCTCAGGACACCCAGCCCCTAGAAATCCACGGAAGGGGAGGGGTAGCCTTGCTACCACCCATCCTTGCCAGACAGTCTTCCCACCATCTCATGGGTTGGCCTCACCACTGCCCATCCCCTGTGATTTCCCTTCTCTGGATCCCACTAGTACCCCTTGAGAGGCAAAGCCAGATAACAGCTGTGTTGGGGAACTCCTCCCATTGGCTGAAGGAAGATAACGACAAACATTCTGGAAGGAGCTGTCCAGAATGGAGATGTCTGTTCTGGATAAAGCAGGGTCTGGGGTTCTGGAATGCCAAGATTCTCAGGCTGTGACCCCAGACATGGGCTCTCTAGCTTTCTGGTGTTTCCTCCTTCCAGACATCTCTACGCTGTCCATAACAGAGATGTCTATTCTGGATAAAGCAGTGTCCTGGCTACCAGGACACTGAGATTCTCAGGTTAAGACTCCAGAGGTAGAGTCTCTAACTTTCAGATGTTTCTTCTTTCCAAATGAGAAACCAGGAGTCCATCCAAGACAGAACCCTACTAGGCTATATCCTTTCCAACTGGTTGCAGTTTGACCCTCAAACTCTGAAGAAGGAAAGATATATATTTATACTTTTGTATTTATATTTATTTATATTGTTGTTGTTGCAACACTGCTTGGATTCCATATCAACTGATGGGGAATGCTGGCCAATATATGGAAGCTTAAATCACAATACCATATTTCAATCTAATAATTTTTGCGAATGCCTATGCAAGTGGTTGGAAATCCTGTCTGTACAGGCATATTTCTATTTAAGGGACAGAGAGGATTTGTGCTCCAAATATAAGCTAACTCTTACCGCAGTACCATGTAGTGGCCATTCCATAGGCATCTCCCCTTCTGCACCCTCACCTTTAAGGGGGGAAAAACGTTAAGACTTGCCCTCTACATCTTCATCATTGCTGCCATACCCTGGACATTCTACTCAATTAGCAACCTGATGCCTTCCAGTCCTAGGCCCTCTCCACCGAATAAGCTTTCACAATTAATTGAAGCTTAGGAGAGTATAGCTCTCAGATAGTACCATAAGCCACCCTTTCACACAGAGCTTAAACAAATTAAGGCTGATTTAGGAAGTTACTCTGACAACCCTGATAAGTACATAGATGCCCTCCAATACCTTGCTTTAGCTTATGAGTTAAGTTGGAAGCACACTATGGTTATCTTAGGGCAGACCTTATCAGATCTTGAACTGCACAAGGTAATAAAGGAAGTCAGAAAGTTTGCCAACAGCTTAACACCTCTCTGATAACAAATACCCCACTGGAGAGTCAACAGTTCCACCTGTAGCCCCTGAAAGCGACTACAGTGACTCCTCCCCAAAACAGGAAAGAAATCACTTTCTTTTTTTTTTTTAACTATATTTTATTGATTATGCTGTTACAGTTGCCCCATTTCCCCCCTTATTTCCCCCCCTCCCCCCTTTCCCCTCCCTTTAGTTTTGTCCATAGGTCATACACATAAGTCCTTCTGCTCCTGTAGTTCCTATACTATTCTAACCTCCCCTTGTCTGTTGTCTACCTCCTATTTATGCTACTTGTTCTGTGCCCCATTCCCACCCTCTCCCCCTACCACTCCCCTGTTGATATTCCTCCTTTCTAATTTGTGTTAAAACAGGCCTCAAGGCAGGCCAATTGAAGGTCTCTGTGGTCAGCCAAGGCCCAAATGAGAATCCCACTACATTTTTAGAAAGGCTAAGAAAGGCACTTGTCATTTATCAAACATACCAATCTAGATCTAAAATCATATGAAGGTCAGGTCATTCTAAAAGATAAGTTTATAGCCCAATCTGCCTCTGACATAAGGAGAATACTCCTGAAGCTTATTCAGGAACCTGGAGTCTCCTTAAATTAAATGTTAACCACAACAAATACAGTCTTCCACAACCAGAATCAGGAAAGAGAGGCCAAAATTCAGGAGAAGGAAAAAAGGAAGGAAGTTAGGCCTGCCCATATTATACTCACCCATGTGGGACAGCCGTATTCAGGTCTACTACCAAGGTCACAAAGTCTTTTATATGTCAAAAGATGGGGCATTGGGCTGAGGAATGTCCAAGTCATAAGAAGCCACCTCAGGCACCATGCCATAAGTGTAAGAAGGCAGGTCCCTGGGCAGCACTCTATCCCTCAGACTGTAGGGCCCCCAGGCCAGAGGCCACAACTGCCTTAAAGATGTTAGCTCAAGACTGAAGCTGCTCACCCCAGTTGGCCCCACATCAAGAGGTCATCATTACTGGACTTGGAGCCCAGGGTATGCATGGGTGTAGCAGGCAAGGTCCCTGACATCTCCAGCTGGATGCATCACTCTCAAGTCAAACCACAGATGGAGCCAACTCTTTCAGGACTTCCAAAACACTAGGATGATACCACCTACTCCTGTGAGCCAGTAGAGGATCTCAAATTACTCTTCAAGAAACAAACCTGTTACAGATAAGTAACAAAACAACTAAGCCTTAATATAATTGTGTTTACCATATTTCTGACACTCTTTCTACCAGCCTGTCAATATCTCAGCCTCCTCTCCCAGGAAGAAATTTTTCTATCCCTGTTGAATTTAACCTTTATCAAGTAAAGTCCCAGGTCCTCCACTCTACTAATTTTCTTAACAACTTTATCATCTTTAGGCCACAGTAATTCCAAGTCCCAGGTCAAGGTAATGACTCTTTGTAAATTTCAGCCCATTCCCAGTTTGAAAAAAAATGGCCAATGACCCATCAACCCCTTATCACAGGCCCTGAAAAAAAGATCACTCAAGGACACTTCTTCTGGCCAACAGTCAGCAAATATAGAAATTGTGTTGCAGCTGATCAAGGCTGGGCAGATCCACCGAATTTTCTTCCTGGAGACAGAAGAAAATTCACAGAGCTGTGGGATGCCTGACATACCTTTATTCATGGGTGGGCAAGCCACACATGCTGCAAACCGTGTGTTTGTCTAGTGAGAAGACCCTACTTGTTTAAGTACTAGAGGTGAACAAAGCCGGCAAGATGCCAGAAAATTACATAGCATAACATAATTCTGCACATGCGAGCCCACTTCATGCTATGGGAACAGTTGATTAGACATAGTATCAAGGCTATGAGAACACTACTTATTAGGCCCCTCCAAGGCTATGGGAACACTGCTTCCCTTAGCTACCCAGATATCTGGGTGAGGAAGCCAGACTGCCTCCACTTACCCTACAGGAACCCAAACCACAACAGTGGCCCTTCCAGCAAGAAGCAGCCAGAGCGGTGGTCACTCAAAGTCCCCTAATGATTTGGGTTCCTATTACTTGAAGGGGGAAATGCTAGGTAGCAGCTAGGAATGAGCAGCCAGAGGGGAAATAAAGGCAGGGCCCTCACCATTACAATCTAACAAAGAACTTACTACAGAAGGCAAGAAGCAAAAGGAAGACATGTCACCAATTAGGAGTCCTGAGCTCAGTTTTATAAGATTAACAGGTGTCCTGAAGCATCAGAAGCGAAATAGTACAGGAGAAGAGGAGCCCTTGAGATTATGGTGAGAAAGGGAGGCTTCTGAAGCTTCTGTAACAATCTTACTAAGGTTGCTAGGTGTCATCAATATCACAAGCAGGAAGAGTACAGGAGGAGGTGGGGGTCCTTTGGATTCTATGAAGGGAAAGGGAGCCTCTGTAACAATTTCACTAAGACAAAGAGCCTTTAGTGACTGAGAAAGAAAGCCTTTGCATCTGTACATCATCCCCAAGATTTAGAAGGGGGAAAAGGAGGGAACCTAAAAGCTGATTAAGGTATAAAACCCCTGAACCCCAATAGGCAGCATATTTAGATTAGCTAAGTACCCACTTGTAGGCTTGGCTCAAGTGTATGGAACAAACTTATAATTTTCTTTCCTCTATACATGAGGCATTTAGTCTAGCTGGATGCCTGCTTACAGATTTGTGTTCGTGTTTCAAAAATAAATTTGCTATCTCATTTCCACTATACATGTTTTTCTCTCGCTTAAATTTGTATCTTGCAAGTGAGACAAGAAGCAAGGCAGGGGAGGGGAACCTCCTGACTTGGGTCTCTCTCCCCTCTCAGTAACAATCTCACAAGCTGACTTCATCAGAGCAACTAATGATTGGAGTCAATTGTACTTCTGTAAATGAAACTTATATGACTTCATGTCTAAACTACATACCAGGGTTTTTTCCTTTCCGATGATTGAAATATTGGTCTTCATAGAGCTCTCCCATTTTGAAGACAGGGACTCTGAAAGTTGAACTCACAATCAAAACGTTGAAGCAAAGGAGAACGGATAGTTTTTAGGTATTACTTGCTGAATCTAAGATAAGTCATTAGTTACTAAATCTAAGAAGGCATTTGCCCCACAATGGTATTTACCACTATAGGGATCAGAATAGCCAGACCAGAATAATCCCCTTGATTTTTATAAATAATTGCCTCTGTAGTGGCAAAACAATGTTTTAAAACATTTTACTGTTTTTATTTTTTTAAACATTCTTTCAAAACTTGATTTTGAGAATAGCTCTCTTTGGTTTTGGCCTGATTTTTCAGATTACTTCTGGGAGCAAATGAGTTCCATTGCCTGTGAGAGGAGTATATGGGAACCCACAGAGGTGTCTGATGAGAGCGATGCTGGCACGAGTGTGGACTGTGACCTGCCCCTGGCTCTCTCCTCCTCGGCCCATAAAGATAATTGAGGCTGGCCTGGAGCAGTCTCTTCCCTTTCTCCATCCTCCACATTGACTCTTGAATTATTAAATTGACTCTTGAACTTTTACAATGGGGATTAGAGTAAAAACGCAGAAGGAAGAAAATTAGTGTGGGTGTATGAGAGCCAGGGCTGGAAGGAGTTTTTATAGAAATTTTGTGGAAAGCAACGCAGGTGAAACTGTATATTCGCTGTAAGAACCTCTTACTTAATTTAGCTATAAATTAAGGGGAAAGTAATCTAATTTTCAAAAGTCTACAAAACAGAATTTTTTGTTGTGAAATTATGTCTGTTCTCTGAAAATATAAGTAAAATACTTATAATTTTGAAATTTCATATACTGTAACAAAACAAAATGAATCCTACATTAACTTTTAGCTAGCCCAATAATATGTTATCATTGTGGTTGCCAAATACAGGCCAATTTTTCTTTTTTCTTTGTTTAAAAAAACCTATTGTTTATGTTATTACAGATGTCTCACTTTTTCCCCTTATGTGCACCTCTACCCAGCCTGCCCCCACCTTCATGACCAGTCCCCTCACTGTTGTCCAGGTCCATGGATCTTTCATACATGTTCTTTGAGTGATCCCTTCACCTTATTTCAATCAGTGTCTATCTCCTTCCTCCCGTCTTACAGCTGTCAGTCTGTTCCATGATTCTATGCCTCTGGTTCTATTTTGCTCATTAGTTTATTTTGTTCATTAGATTCCTAAGTGAGATCATATGGCATTTATCTTTTGCTGACTGGCTTATTTTACTTAGCATAATAGCCTTCAGTTCCATCCATGCTTTCACAAAAGGTAGAGATTCCTTCCTTCTTTCTCCTGCATTATATTCCATTGTGTAAATGTACCACAGTTTTTTTTTCTCTCCCCACTCATCTACTGATGGGCACTTAGTCTGTTTCCAAATCTTGGCTTTCAATATGTGTTTTTGTTATATTGATACAACATGTATATGATGTTTGCATACTTTTTAAAATTATATGAACAGCCCTGGCCGGTGTAACTCAGTGGATTGAGTGTGGGCTGTGAACCAAAGGGTCACTGGTTGGATTCCCAGTCAGGGCACATGCCTGAGTTGTGGGCCAGGTCCCCGGTAGGGGACATGTTAAAGGCAACCACACATTGATGTTTCTCTCCCTCTCTTTCTCCTTCCCTTCCCCTCTCTAAAAAAATAAATAAATAAATAAATAAATAAAATCTTAAAAAATAAAATTATATAAACAATATTTTGTTATATAGCACATTTTTCTTAGATGTTGTTATTAATTACTTAGATCTTAAACTTAATACACATACTTCTGTGTAGACCTAATATAATTCTTTCAAATGTTACATAAAACTCTAAACATTTACCTGTCACTCTCCTCTTTCCAGACACACAGGTGGCTCCCAATTCTCAGCTACTGTATAATAATACTGCAGTTAACGTTTTTGCATATATTCCTTTATGGACATGTGTGAGCATTTATTTCAGGTATACATGCAAAGATACCTTTGTGATACATACCCAGGAGCAGAATTGCTCAGTCAGAATATATGCATATTTGATGTGACTATCAGTCAGGACCTGCCCAGGACAACTGCTCCAGCTTACACCTTTCCGTACTGAAAAGTTTTTACACTTTCCATTTTTGCAAACTCTGGGCTTTATCTATTTTTCTAATCTTTAGATTAGCTTAGTGGTTTTCAACCTTTTCCCTTCTCTTGACACACATAAACTAATTAGTAAACCTCTGGACCACCAAAAAATATATTTTTTGCCTATCTGACAAAAAAATAGGTGTAATTTTGATTCATTTACATCAGATGACTATTGCTGTGTTTATTGTCCTTTCTTTTCAATCTAAGGGAAAAGAGATCAGTGCTCCTGACTAAAGAGTCAGGTATTGCATGTTTAAAAAAATTTGCAGGACACCAGTGTGACTCTTGCAGCACACTAATTAAAATCACTGGATTAGATTATTAGGTACAAACTTGTGTTTTAATTGGTATTTTAATTCTGGGCATTTTCATTTTAACTGTGGATAGCTTTTAAGTGAATTATGTGGGATACAACTTTATAGGTACTACTGTTGCTGGAATATGACTCAGTCAAGTCTCCGGAGGTAGTGAAAAGGCAGTTTACTTATGCATGCAGACCCAGAGGAGTGGTCTCCAAATTCTGGGCCCTGAGTTGCAGTTTTTGGTCCCTTTTGTCTATTTTGGTGTGGGCGGGATCCTTTTTTTTTTTTCTTTTGGTGCACAGCACTTTACAGAAGCACAAGATGAGCAGTTAGCAGCTTCAGCTAAAAAACTGGGGAAGTGGCTGATGGCTTCAGCTGAACCTGGGCATCTTAGTCATTTAATTCCCTCAACATTCCCCCCCCCCTTTGATGCCTATGCTACAGAGTATTGCTATAGGCATCATTTCTTTCTTCTCGGATTAAATATTCTTGCCCTATGGTTCTTAAGGCCTAGAGTTGCTGGATGGCTAAGATTCTTGCCGTTGTCTGCCTGGTGACTACTGTCTCAATGGTTTGAATTAGAGTATGCAGAATGCATGGTCCTGAGCTTATTCCTAGGAGGATTACTGGGAGTGGGCTGGGTTCTCCTGATTAGGGCAGCTGCTGGGCCTGTCAGTGTGGGAGATGAAGGGGGAAGCAGGAATGGTAATGTAGGTAGTCCCGGTTGGGATTTGGTATTGGGGTTTCCACACTGACACTGGGGGTACCTGGCTGAGACGGTTGGGGGCCTTTATGAGACAAAGCAGGTTAGGAACAGAAGGTACAGACAAGTAGTGAATATATAAGTCCAAGAATAACCCACTCCTCTGTACTCTATTCTGGAGGGGTTGTGGAGACTAGGCCGACACCGAGGATTGCTATGACAATGCCAATAAAGGTCAGGGATTCCCAGGAACAGTCTCCTATAGTTTGGCATTCAGGTCCTCAGTCGGGATCTTGCAGAGTCGGAGGCAGAGTGGGCCAGTTCTGTCTGGGGTACCTCGTCTCTGCCTGGGTTGGTCCTCTGGATAGGCTGCTGCTTTGACATGGCTGTGGTGGAATCACGGGGCGAGACCTGCGACTTTTAGGGTGGTGGGGGTGGTGAGTATTACTAAATGGGGCCCCGTCTATGTGGGTTAGAGGGGTTCCTTTTTCCAGTCTTTTATCCAGACATAGTCCCCTGGCCTTATTGAGTGTACTGGCCCCCCTAATGGAATAGGTTCTCTGCTCAGAGCTGTCTGGTGGATATGGGCTAATGTTTTGCCTAATTTTTGTAGGAAGGCCCCCTGTTCTGCCTCTCCTAGTATATGCAAGTTCTCCTGGGGCAAAGGTAGGGCTGGTGGTTGCCTTCCAAACAGTATTTCATAGGGGGTGTAGCCTGTGGCATTTGGGGTGTTTCTCACCCGGAATAGGACTAAGGGTAGTAAGTCTGGCCAGGACAGTCCTGTTTCTTGATGGAATTTGGCTAAGGTTGTCTTTAAGGTCCTGTTCATCCGCTCTATTTTTCTGGAGCTTTGGGGTTGGTAAGCAGCATGCAATTTTCATTTGATCTTCAGGTGTTTATAGAGTTCTTGGATTACTTTGGCTATGAAGGCCGGCCCGTTGTCGCTCCTGATAAGTGGGTGGGAGACCGTATCGGGGAATTATTTCTTTGAGTAAGGCTTTTACTACTTCATGGCTTTTTTCTGTCCGAGTTGGGTAAGCTTTTACCCATCCTGAGAAAGTACAGACAAATACTAGCATGTATTTGTATTCTTTACTGGGCCTTATTTCTTTAAAGTCTGCCTGCAAGTCTTCAAAAGGGGCACTGCCAGTCGTCTGAACTCCCGGGGCGGGGGGTCTTCTGATGCTGAGTAGGGTTGTTTCTTGCGCAGGGGGCACACCTTGTACATACTGAGGCACAGAGGCTCAGCAGCCAGGTGATGTACTATCTTTTTAGTAGATTTTCTAGTGCTGTTTTCCCTACATGGGTGATCTGGTAGCACTGAGTTACTAGGTTCAGGGCTTGGCCCTGAGGGATATATAGTCTCTTATGGGAGTTCCCAGAGTCCGTCTGAAGCCTTAGTGCAGCCCTCCTTCTCTGCCCAGCTGTTTTCTTCTGGGATGTAGGTGGGTTTTAACAGGCTTGGGCTTAGGAGGGGGCGCTCCTTTGCTGGGGGCCAGGCGGCTTTTATGTTGTCACTGGTTGCCTGCTTAGCCACTTGGTCAGCTCTCTGGTACCCTTGGGCCATTTCCATGTTTTCCTTTTGGTGTCCTCTGCAATGTATTACAGCAATTGCTTTGGGGGCCCATACTGCTTCTAGAAGCCGCAAGATTTCTGTTTTATTTTTTATTTCTTTTCCTTCCGCAGTGAGGAGTCCTCTTTCTTTGTAGATGACCCCGTGTATATGTAGGGTTGCAAAAGCATAGCAGGAATCTGTGTATATGTTTGCTTCTTCCTTTTGCTAGTTCGAGTGCCTGGATTAGAGCCCAGAGTTCTGCCCGTTGGGCTGACCACCAAGCTGGGAGGGAGCCAGCTTCAATCACTTGATGACTGTCTACTACAGTGTGTCCAGAGTGGCACACTCCCTGTTCTATGTAATTGCTCCCATCTGTAGATAGGACTAGCTCAGGGTAGGGCAGGGGTCGGTTGTGCAAGTCTGGCGGCTGGCGTAGATTTCCTCTGTGAGCTCAGTGCAATCGTGATCGGCTCTCCCTCTTCTGCGGGTAGGAAGGTTGCTGGGTTAAGTTGGCAGACAGCTTTGATTCTTATTCGGGGCTTTTCACAGAGGAGGATTTGATATTATGTCAGTCTGGGGTTGGATAACCACTGTGGCCGGGTCCATTGAGGAGGCTGACTATGGCATGGGGAACGTGGATTTCTATTTCTTGCTCGAGAGTCAGTTTGTCAGCCTCCTGGAGGAGTATTACTGTAGCAGCTACAGCTAGTAGACAGGATGGCCATCCAGATGCTACTGAATCCAGCTGCTTGGATAAATATGCTACCAGCCTCTGCCCTGGTCCCACCGTCTGAGTCAGAACTCCTAGGGCTACTTTGCCCTTCTCATGGACTAAGAGGTTGAATGGACGTGTTATGTCCGGGAGCCCCAGTGCTGGGGTCTGTCTCATGTGGCTTTTGATAGCTTGAAAGGCTGTGTTGTGTTCCGGGCCCCACAATAACGGTGTAGAGTCTGGTCCACTCAGAAGCTGATAGAGTGGCTCAGCCAGAGCTGCATGTCCAGGGATCTATAGTTGGCAGAATCCTGCTGCCCCTAGGAATTCTCTGAGTTTTCTCCTTGTGGTGGGCGTAGGTAGGGTGGTTATGACTCTTTTTCTCTTGGGTCCTAGTGTCCATTTTCCTTGTGAGATGACGGACCCAAGGTATTTGATTAGTGGCTGGTATATTTGCGCCTTTTCTCATAAGACTTTGTATCCTGCCTCTGACAGATGCTTTAACAGCTTGCAGGTTCCTTCTCAGAACTGCTGATGAGTCGGGGCTGCTAGTAGAAGGTCATCAACATATTGGAGGAGGGTAAGTTCTTCCTCTGCTCTGATGAAGCGGTTCAGATCCATGGCCAGTGCCTCCGCAAAGAGAGTTGGGGAGCTCTTAAAACCCTGAGGCAAACGTGTCCAGGTGAGCTGAGTCTTGGTCCCAGTGTTGGGATCTTCCTATTCAAAAGCGAATAGGGGCTGGTTCTGCTTTGCCAGTCGTAGGCAGAAGAAGGCATCCTTCAGATCTAGGCAGGTGAACCACGCAGCTTGTGCGGGCATTTGCCCAAGGAGGGTGTAGGGATTTGGCATGACCGGATGCAGGCTGATAGTGGCCTCATTGACTGCGTGCAGGTCCTGTACTGGCCAGTACCCACTCCTGTCTGGTTTCCAGACCAGTAGAAGTGGTATGTCCCATGGAGATTGGCAGGGAGTGAGTATGCCGCTCCTCAGATGCTGCTGGATAATTTCAGATATGCCAAGTTGGGCTTCCCGGGGTATTGGGTACTGTGGCAGTCATGCTGGGGTTGCACCGGGTCTGAGGCTAATTATTAGTGGTGCGTGATTCTGTGCTAGTCCCAGCAGGTTGTCTTTCACCTACACCTCTGGGAACTGGGTCCGCAGTCTCTCAGCCTTTTTGCTAGGGACTTGAACCAGGGGTTCCACCTCAGGGGAATGCAGCCCGTACTCCTCCTCCTGTGGGACTGTGACGAGCATGGTGTAGCTGCCTTTGAGCTGCAAGCTTGTGCCTCTTTGGGGCTGAAAGGTGATCTGCACCCCTAGTTTTGTCAGTAAGTCTCTACCTAATAGAGGCACCGGGCATTCTGGGAGGTAAAGGAACTCATGCATGACTTGGTGCCCCCCGACCCGGACTGTCTGGGCTCAACAGAAGGTCTTTGGAGCACTAGGCTGCCCAGTAGCCCCTATGATGGTCATGGTTCGTCCCGACGGGGGCGCAATTGGTGCAGTAATGACTGAATGTTCTGCTCCGGTGTCTATCATAAAGGGGATGGTTTGGCCCCTAACTTTAATATGGACCATGGGCTCTCAGGGGCTAAAGTTGAGGGAGCCTTGTCCCCCTCAGTCTGTATCAAACCCTGCCAAGTTTAGCACTGCGGGGGCCTGGGGCTCAGGCACATACTGGCTGGGTCGGGGCCCCCCTTTTTTTTCCTCTTGGGGCACTCATTTCTCCAGTGATCCTTTTCTTTGCAATAAGCGCATTGGTCCGGCTGCTGGAGTTCCTGGGCTTTTCCCCCTTTTGGGGGCGGAGGAGCCATCCCTCGAGTGGACCCAGGCTGGCCAAGTGCTGCTGCGAGTAGGGCTGCTTTCTCTCGCATCCTTTTCTTGGCCTCTTTTCCAGCTGTTTCTTCCCGGTTGTTGGAGACTTTATTGGCAATTTCAATCAGTTGGCTGACGTTCATGCCAGCGAAGCCCTCTAACTTTTGGAGCTTCTTTCTGATGTCCGGCGCCATCTGGGTCACAAAGGCAGTATTAACCATCTGCTGGTTGTTGGGGCCCTCAGGGTCGAATGGGGTATAGATGCAATAAGCCTCACACAGGCGCTCGTAGAAGTCTCCTGGGCACTCGTCTGGCTTCTGGGTGATGGTGGCAACTTTAGACATGTTTCTGGGTTTTCGCGCTCCTTCATGAACCCCTCTCAGGAGCGCCTCCCAGTACCTCTGCAGCGAGGCTCGGCCTGTCTCTGTATTATGGTCCCAGTCGGGCTGCATCTCAGCCACCGCCGCTTGTGCCTATGCCTCAAGGTCTAGAGTGCTGACCGGGGCGGTGTCCTGGAGGTGTCTCTGAGTCTCTTGGAGTATCCTCCATCTTTCCTCGGTATTGAACAGGGCAAGGAGCAGCTGCCGGCAGTCATACCAGGTAGGTCGGTGAGTCTGCATGATTGAATCCATGAGATCTATTAGGGCTTGAGGCTTTTCCGAGTAGGACGGGGTGTGATGCTTCCAATTCAGCAGGTCTGTGGTGGAGAAGGGTTGGTAGTAGACTATGACTCCCCCCGGCTGGATGGTCCCATCTGAGTCTACTTGCGGGGATGCCTGAACTTCTCGGAGGGGCATCTGGATTGCTGGGTATGATCTCAGCCGACTTGCAACAGGGACATCTTGGGGGTCCTGGTCTAGTGCCTACGGAGGTGAGACATAGGTTGGAGGTGTTTCTGGTATAGGGCCCTGTTGTCCTCGCTTGGGGACATATGGTGGTGGGAGTGCCAGCATTGGGGGGTCCTCTTCTTGGTCCCTTCAGTATATGGGAGGCTTTTGTGTCCCCGGGGTTTGTTTCACCAAAATTTGTGGCCTTTGGGTCTTTGGTCGGGTCACTCTGCAGTATGATGTCCCTGGTCCTGATTCTCCTATAATTCCCTTAGCCCTTGGCTTCCTGCTGGTGCAACTTCGTAGCCAAGAAGGCATGTCTTGTGCAAGTTCCTGTCACCAGTCTATGTAGATAAACTGGTCTGGATGTCCGGGTCAGCCCGTGACGATCAGATGGACAGCCCTAATTATTCCGAACTCTAACGTTCCCTCGGGAGCCAGCCAACTCCAAAAGTTGGCCATTCTGATTAACATAAAATTTGCAATTTGACGGGGTTCAAGGATGGACCCTGTCCCCTGAATTGGTCGAAATTGTTGAGCATGCAGTCAAAGACAGTGGACTGCTCCCCCCCATTTTCCTCCTGTTACAGTGCAGACAAACAAGGGTCAGCGTGTCCCTCGTGGGACCGCACACTCGCCCGCCTGGCCTCTCCTCTCGCAAGGAACTTGGGCCTGTCTTAGCTAAGGCTGCCCAATTAGAGTCGGAGTTTGCCAGCCGTTATGCCTTATGACAGTGCCAAGGAACCGCAAGTTGGGGCCCTTTCAGACCCATAGACTATTGTCTGTGGAATCACAAACATTCACTCACACAGTCGTACACCAGATGTTCTGGAAGTTAAACAGTCCTCCCACTCCCGGGGAATCCCTACCTGATGGCCCAGAGGCCCCTGATGGCCCGGAGGCCCCACCTGATGGCCTGGAGGCCTTATTGGATGGCCCCGAGGCCCTGAGAGGTGATCAGTCTCTCCTTCTGCCACACGGGCAGGTCTGACTTGGGATTAGATGCCCTAGGGGACACTCACCTGATCCTGATGCTGCACAGCGGCTCCTGATGTCCGTTCACTATTTCCGCGGTCCGTGTCTCGGATTGGGACAGCTGGCGCCGGTCCAAGGAACCAGGGAGGAGGTGGACCTGGAAAGGTCAGGTGGCACACCTCTCTCTCGCCGCAGGGCTCCCCGGAGTGGCCGCGCCCTCCTCACTGGAGGCAATCTGCCAGCTCCTGTGAGTCGTTTCCCGGTCAGGGAACCAAATGTTGCAGGAAAATGACTTAGTCAAGTTACCGGAGGTACCGAAGAGGCAGTTTATTTACGCATGTGAACCCAGAGGAGTGGTCTCCAAATTCTGGGCCCCGAGTTGCAGTTTTTGGTCCCTTTTGTCTATTTTGGTGTGGGCGGGATCCTTTTTTTTTTTTCTTTTGGTGCAAAGCACTTTACAGAAGCACAAGATGAGCGGTTAGCAGCTTCAGCTAAAAAACTGGGGAAGTGGCTGACGGCTTCAGCTGAACGTGAACATCTTAGTCTTTCAATTCCCTCAACACTACAAATATACACATTCCACCTAGAGTAAAGCAATTAAAGTCTACACCAGCCAAAGGGAAAGTCTACATTTAACTTTTTTAGTTTGGATGAAAACAGGAAAGTAAATGTCAAAGAACTCATAGATTCAATTGAGAACTTAGTCTAGTAGCTCTCAACCATATAACGACCAATATACCAGTGTGTAATAAATGTTTCAATATGCCTCATTAGTGTTTTAACATAGAATTTATAGATAATGTAACCTAGCAACAAAATTTGAAAAAATATATCGCTCTAAGGTTATATAAAGAAGAAACAAAGTAATGGGGGGATGGGGACAACCGTAATCGAACAACAACAAAAGGAACAAAAAGAAAGTAAGTTATAATAAAACAATATGCTTTTGATGTACAAATCCCTGGAAGATCTATTAAAGATGACATAAAGAAATAAATGCACCTTTACATAAAATCATAATGAAAGCAACAGCTATAGAAGTTGCCTGAAACAGGTGTATTCTATTAGCAATTCAAATATTGCAACATTCTTGTTCATGATGTGCTTTTCCAAGAGTAAACAATTCTTGGTAGTGTTCTTAAACAAAGAAAGGAAGAAAGAGAGAGAGAGAGAGAAAGAAAGAAATGGGGAAAGAAGGAAAGAAAAGAAAGGAAGAAATACCTTGCTTCAATTTACAGGTTAGTTATATTCCTGGAAAATTCAGTAATATTAACACTATGCAAAAAAACTACATGTTTTTCTTTTTATAATATAAAATGCAGTTAGATTTAAGGCTCAAAAATGTTAACAAGTTTTTTTTATTGAATTAATTAGTCAATTAATATATTTGAAAATTACATGAATTGCAGGGCAATTCATTTTGGAAACCCCTCCTTGTTCTACTACATTTGTCTCTGCCCACAAGTTGCCTGCAGCATCTCTTGAATACCCAAAACATCCTCTTGGTGAGAAAAACTACGGGCTTGACTAAATAATACCTTAAACTAAAACTAAACATATCACTACTGTTTCAAGCATGGTTAAATCTTCTTAACCTACCAAGTCATTAACCACTCACAGTTTAAGTTGACCAAATATCATGTTAAATTGCTCACTTTAATTAATTCACCTACACAAAATCATAATGTATGTGTAGGGAAAAAAAAACACAACTAAATGTAATGACTTCTCTTTCATCTTATATGATTGAAGCAATAATTACCAAAAATAGATAATACAGGTTTTGATCTGGTCAGGTTTGGATTCTGATCCTTATTCTCTTTCTAGGATGTGAAAATTAATCAATTTACATATCCCCCCTAAGCATCGAAATCAACTTGAAAGACTGAGTTGTTGATATTTGTTATACAGCATTGTTATTTAGTACCAGTAAAATAATATATGCACCACCGTGCCCCAGAGAAGATACAAAATGAAAGTCAGTGTATTTTCAATGATAGATAACTATTTTTTTTTCTAAAAATGGAGCCCGTGTCTGGACAGTAGGAATTGTGTTTTGCATGAATGTATCTCAATAAGTACACAGTAAGTCTTGTGAATTAACTCCTAACTCATTACAGAAAGAATCAGTTAAAGTAAAACCTGCTTTAGAAACTTTATGTTAAAGTAAAAGAGAAAAAAGATTAGTAAAAGGAAATACAGGGTTTGGCACAAATAACTCCCCTTTTTATTACAAAATCTTTTATTACAAAATTCTATAATGTAACAATATCACACACACAACATGGCATTTTAGGTGAAATGTTCAAATTAAAAATATAAATTATTACACCCATATTATTACCCTACCAACCACACTCAAGCATGTGTTACTTCTATATTTAGCAATAAAGAAGGCTGATGAAATTTTGGGATATTGGGATTAAAAATTCTTCACCCAGATTCATTCTGTAGCATTTATCACTCTTCAGAAGTTGGAGCGGATTGAGTTTCAACATTGGAACAGTAGGTGGGGGCTAGGAGACATAAGTGCAGTTCTCTATTTTACTCTATAATGAGTTTTGGATTCTTAATGTATTTATGTCTACTGAGTCACTAATGTGGATTCTGTTATGGTATGCCACTTAAAAATTTATTTTTTAAAAATAAGCCCTTGATCTTTCATATATCCTTTATCATATCAGTTGGTCGTAAAATTAATATTCCAAAATTTATACTGAGAGTTCATTTTTGCACAAAACTACTACATTTTAATGTCTACCTACAATGTAATTTAAACAATTACCATATTTTAGAAAAACAGCAGCAGTTCTAAAAAACACATCAACTCTTTAAGTTAGTGTAGAAGCCACTGGAGTTGATGAGATGCAGTTTCATAGAGAAAGTGGCACATTCAATTTCCCCTTAGAGAATTAAGGACTAAATAATTGTAAAGTATTTATGTGGTTAGAGATCCCTAGATGAAGTGCATCTTGCAAGAGCAAGTCACAAGAAATGGAGTATGCTCACTTTCATCTTTAAAAGTGTTGTCCGAGCTGGGCCTGAACGGACCAGGGGAAGTGATTGTGAGGCTGACAGTTTCTAGGTAAAAGCAAAGGGTGGGCACAAGAATACCTCTAAGGTTCTCCTTAAGTGCAATTCCTTCCATTTTACTGAATTGGGAGTCTTGACCTCCAGCACAGGGGCTGAAAGACGGCGGCAAGGCAGGTGGGAGCTAAACCCACTTGCTCATGCACCCAACTGGGACCTCTAGCTGATCTGAAGAAGAGTGAACAGCCAACAGAATCCCAGCTGATATGAAATTTGGAAACCAAAGATTGCAGAGGACATTTAAAAACAGACGCTAAGGAGATTACGTAGGCTAATGGGAAGGTTCCTGGGACCTGTGCTGGTAACTCCGCAGCCCCTTCTCCTCCCAGAGAAGGAAAGCCGGAACCAAACTGGGATAGATGTGAATACTTGAAGTCACTAAGGGTATAAAGACACAATGGGAAGACCCACAGAGGTGGTGTTCCCTGTCTGGGGACTGTGGTCATCAGCTGGGATGGTACAAGAGAAATTGGGGAGCCAGGTGACACCTGGAGATGGGAGAAGAGTTGGGCTGTAACTAACCCTTATCCAGATAGTCTCCAGACTGGTCAGAGAGTTGGGCTGTGTGAAAAGCTGGGCACTTGTTGAGAACTGCTGGCCTCAACTGAGGGGAATTCTCTAAAAAAAAAGGCTCTCAGCTGCCATGCCAGGAACTTTTGCGTGCTGAGGCAGGCCAGCAAAGAGGGAGGAGGAGGGGAATGATTCATGCCAAATCAGGGCTCTTTGACGGAGTGATCAAAGTGGGGCAGTAGGGGCTCAGAAATATGTAACTGGAAAAGAGACCGGCATTGAGGCTGCCTGTCACTACCAAACCCAATAAGCAATGACAGCGATTGAATCTTTATGGGCACTTTTTCAGATGGCCAGCGATCTGAGAAGATGGTGGGTTCATATCCAATCAGACCATCTTGTCTTTTCTTCCCAGGCCAACGTTTTAATACCAGGGAATAAATAAGGTGTGGTGAGGGGTTTTGAAGTTCAGAGGGGATTAGGTGAGCGGCGCCACAACATTCCTGTCCTGGGCAGTTAGCTGTTCCCAGGGACAGGTGGTCATCTGTTTTCCCCTGGAATACAAAGGCCCAGATGCCTCCAGTTGTACCCAGACAGTAATCTTTAGTGGTGCCCCAGGAAGGTCGGCTGTTTTCCCAGGAGCCAGGATGGGCCTTATCTGTAATTTCTGAAACAAAGTCTTTAACACATACATTACTTGCTAGGCTTATAACTTTTTACCTTAAACTGAAATTTTCCAACTCTTGAGTCCCCTCTCAGTAGCAGTCCCCAGAGAGACTTAATTTAACAGGGGAACTAAACTGCTCAGAAGGGACTTTGCATGAACAGTGCTCAGGCAAGCAAAGAGGGTGGAGGGGTGCGAGTTGCTCCCACTTGGTGCACCTCACAGACGAATCAAAAGGTGGCACAACAAGGTCGATTAAAGGTGCTGATCTGGTGCATATGGACAGTGGGGACCACGAAGAGCTCTGAGGGCTTGGGATACAGGCTGGACAACTCTGAATATTGTAACCCAGACTGAGACTCCAACACAGAACCATAGGAAAGGAAAAAAACTGAGCCCAGACCCCTCTGCCAGAGCATCCAGGAAAACAAGAAGAACCTGCCTGGCAGGTTTAAAGTCAGCAGGAGGCTTTTTTTTTTTTTCCTTCCAAGTGTGAGACAATAAGACCTGGAGCTGGAAAAGGACCAAAGACAGGTGCAGAGAGAGATCAGAAGGCTAACACCCACAACTGAGGCAAAATTCACTCTGCATTTCTATAGAACTTACATTTTATTCTTTACTTTTTTCTTTTATTTTTTGTCATTATTATTTATTATTACTATTATTATTTGTCTTCCTTTTCCACTTGGTTTGTTTGTTTGATTTCATTGTTTGACTGGTTTTCTTAGTTGTCCCTTTCATATTGCATTTTAATTTATCTTCCTTCACTCATATTCCAATAACATACTACTCTTGGTCTTTTACTTTTTATTCTTTTTATTCAGATCATATATTTTTTATCATATTATTGTTGTTGCAATTCCTGCACAGCACCCTTCCCAGGTCTTGATCCATTTCATTATCTTCCTGAGCTTTATTACGGTTGTGGTTAACTTTATTCTCTCACACACTATGCCAAGTTTCTATCTCTTATTCTCACTATATCTCACCATCTAATCTGTATAAGCACTCTGCTTTCTGAAGTCAGCTCACATTCATTTTCCCCCTCTAATAAGAGTCTTATGTCTTTTCTACATTTTATTAAAAGTGGCAAGTTGTGTGAAATATCACAGTAATTGCTGTATTTCTCCAAAGGATCTCCTATATACTATCTACTTGTTGGTACTTTATCTCATAAAATACTCCTCCTCTATCTTAATCCATTTCACCTACATCCAGCCCCTGATCACATATAAGATAAGGAGGGAGTTATACATACCAGTAAACTTGCTGGAGGAGAGAACCCACCAACAAAGGAGCCAACAACAGGTAAAATCCAAGTACAACAAGAGAGTCCACACAAACAGGAGAAATGGCAACCCTAGAGCATCCAGAAAAGGAGAATAAAGAGACCACACACTAAGTCCCATAGAACTCCTAACATAGAAATTCACCCTACAATGACAGCTAGCAAAGCAGAGCATCAGAAATTTCAAAAATAAAGAAAAATATTTACCTGAAATGGGGAGATAAAGAAAGAAATGGCAATTGAAAAGAATGGGAAACCCTACTAAAAGAGCTAAATGAAACGGAGGCAAGCAAACTATTAGATATAGAATCAAAAGAATGGTTATAAAGTTGTTCAAAGAATTCACATACAAGTACAAGGAACTAAGTGAGAACTACTACAGTAAGAAAAAAGAAACAGAAACTCTAAACAAGAAACAGGAAGAAATGAAGAATATAATTTCTGAAATAAGAAACACATTAGAAGGAATTACAGCCAGGCTGGATGAAGCAGAGGACCAAATCAGTGAGCTGGAAGACAAGGCAGACAGAGATACTCAGGTAGAGTAACTGCATGAAAATGACTAAAAAAATATGAAGAAAGCTTAAGGGAATTGCAAGACAACATGAAACACAACATTTTCATCATAGGATACCAGAAGAAGAAGAAAAGGAGCAAGAGATAGCAACCTTGTTTGAAAAAAAAAAAAAAAATGACAGAACACTTTCCAAACCTTGAGAGGGGAAAAACCATGCAAGTTCAGGAAGCACAGAGGGTTCCAATCAAGATGAACCCAAAAAGGTCTACTGCAAGACAGAGCATAACTAAAATGCCAAGTTTTTTTTTTAATTTTTTTAATTTATTTTTAGAGAGAGGGGAAAGGAGGGAGACAGAGAGGGAGAGAAACAGCAATGTATGGTTGCCTCTCACATGGCCCTCACGGGGACCTGGCCTGCAACCTAGGCATGTGCCCTGACTGGGAATCGAACCGGGACTGCCTGGTTCCCAGCCCACACTCAATCCACTGAGCTACACCAGCCAGGGCTAAAATGCCAAGTTTTGAATACAAAGAGAAACTCCTAAAAGCACCAAGGAAGAAACAAGAAGTAACACACAACGGAGCTCTCATAAGGCTAGAAGCTGATTTCTCAACAGAAACACTGCAAGCCAGGAGAGAATGTCCAGCAATAATCCAAGTACTAAAAAGCAAAGGCCTGCAACCAAGACTACTCTACCCAGCAAGACTCTCAATTAAAATGGAAAGTGAAATGAGTTCCCCAGACAAAGGAAGTCTGAAAGACTACACCTCCACCAAAGCAGCACTGCCAGATATGCTAAAGGGAGTGCTATAAGAAGTGGAAGGAAAAGAGTAAGAGAGAGAGAGAGAGAGGAACACAGGTACAAAGGGGAAAAAGTGAATAACTACCTATCAACAATAACCTTAAATGTTAATAGATTGAATACTCCAAAAAAAGACATAAGGTAGCTGACAGGATAAGAAAACATGACTCGCACATATGCTGCCTACAACAGACCCACCTCAGAAAAAGAGACTTACACAGACTGAAAGTGAAAGGTTGAGAAAAAAATATTCCAAGCAGATGGATAGGGAATAAAAGCTGGGATAGCAATACTTATGTCAAACAAAATAGATTTCGAAATAAAGGCCATTAAAAGAGACACAGAAGGACACTTCATAGTACTCAAGGGAAGAATCCATGAAGAAGCCATACACATTGTAAACATATATGCACGTACCATAGGAGCACCCAAATATATAACACAAAGCTTAGAGGACTCCATGAAAGATATAGACAGCAACACACTTATACTAGGGGGTTTTAACACCATACTGTCAACAATGGATAGATCTTCCACACAAAACATCAACAAGGATATTGTAGCATTGAATGATGCCCTAGATCAAATGGGTATAATTCATATACATATAGAGAACTTTTCATCCCAACGAAGCAAAATACACATTCTTTTCAAATGCACATGGAACATTTTCATAGGCACATACAGGACACAAAACAAGTCTCAACAAATTCAAGAAAATTTAAGAATTACATCAAGAATTTTCTGGGACCACAAGGGCCTGAAACTAGAAACCCACCTCAAGACAAAATAAGCAAAATCATTCAAATTCCTGGACTTGAATAACATGCTATTAAACAATGAATGGGTCAAGTATGAGATTAGGGAAGAAATCAAAAAGTTTCTGGAAACAAATGAACATACAACAGTCCAAAACTTATGAGACAGAGTAAAGAGAGTCCTGAGAGGGAAGTACATAGTGATACAGGTCTACCTAAAAAAGATAGAAACATTTCAAAGAAACAACCTAACCCTACATCTACAAGAACTGGAGGAACAACAACAAAGACAGCCCAGAGCAAGTAGATGGAAGGAAATAACTAAAATCAGAGCAGAATTAATTGATATAGAGACTAAAAATACAATCCAAGTGATCAATAAATCCAGGATCTGGTTCTTTGAAAAGATCAACAAAATCCACAAGCGTTTAACTAGACACATAAAGAAAATAACAGAGAGGACACAAATAATCAAAATCAGAACTGAAAGAGGAAAGACTACAACTAATATCAAATAAATACAAAGGATTGTAAGAAATTATCATGAACAATTTGAAAACAAGGATGACATGGACAAATTTCTAGAAAAATATAATCTCCCGAAACTTAATGAAGAACAAGCAGAAAGCCCAAACAGACCAATAACAGCTTATGAAATCGAAGCAGTAATCACAAAACTCCTGACATACAAAAGCTTGGGAATGAATGGATTCACAGGAGAATTTTACAAAACATTTAAGGAAGAGCTAACCCCTATTCTTCACAGACTATTCCAAAAACTTTGCCCTGGCTGGTGTAGCTCAGTGGATTGAGCCCAGACCTGCAAACCAAAGGGTTGCTGGTTCGATTACCAGTCAGGGCACATGCCTGGATGGCAGGCCAGGTCCCCAGTAGGGGATGTGTGAGAGTCAATCACACATTGATGTTTCTCTCCCTCTCTTTCTCCTTCCCTTCCGCTCTCTCTAAAAACAAATAAATGCAACAAAATCTTAAAAAAAAAAAAAAAATTCAAGAAGAGGGAAGACTCCCAAACTCTTTTTATGAGGCCTGCATTATCCTAATACAAAAACCAGATGAAGACACAACAAAGAAAGAAAACTACAGGCCAACATTGCTGATGAACATTGATGCTAAAATCATCAACAAAATATTGGCAAACGGCATTTATCAATACAATAAAAAGATAGTACACCATGATCAAGTTTGATTCATCCCAGGGATGCAAGGATGGTACAATCTTTGCAAGTCAATAAACATAATACATTACATAACCAAGAGGAAAGACAAAAATCACATGATCATATAAATATAGAGGTAAAAAGCATTTGATAAAGCATAGCACCCATTTATGATAAAAAACACTGACTAAAGTGGGAGTCAAGCAAATATACCTCAAATAATAAAGGTTATATATGAGAAACCTGGAGGCAACATCATACTCAATGGGCAAAAAATAAATCTTTCCCATTAAGATCAGGAACAAGATAAGGATGTTTGCTTTCACTACTTCTTTTCAACATAATATTGGAAGTCCGAGTCACAGTGATCAAACAAAAAAAAGAAAGAAAATGCATCCAAATGAGAAAGGAGGAAACAAAACTGTCATTGTTTGCAGAAGACATGATAGTGTATATAGAAAATCCTATAGACAACAGCAAAAAAGACTACTCAACCTAATAAGTGAATTTGAGAAAACTATGGGGTTCAAAGTCAATAATCAGGAATCAAAGAAATTTGTATACACCAACAACAAAATATCAGAAAGAAAAATCAGGAAAAAAATCCCATTTAATATAGAAACAAGAAAAATATTGTACCTAGCTATAAATCTAAGCAAGGAGGTAAAAGATCTTTACTCAGATAACTACATAACACTGAAGAAAGAAATTAAGGAAGACACAAATAAATGGAAGCATACACCATGTTCATGGATCGGAAGAATTAACATCATCAAAACGGCCAAACTACCCAAAGCAATTTATAGATTCAATGCAATCCCTATTAAAGTACCAGTGATATATTTCACAGATATAGAACAAACAATTCAAAAATTTATATACATCCATTAATGACTCCAAATAGGTACAATGATTTTGAGAAAGAACAAAGTAGGAGGGATCACAATACCTGATATGAAACAATATTGCAAGTTCACTGTAATCACAACAGTATAGTACTGGCATAACAACAGACACACAGACAAATGGAACAGAATATAGAGCCTAGAAATAAATCCCAGTCTCTATGGTCAGTTACTATTCAACAAAGGCAGCAGAAGCATAAAATTCAATAAAAATAGCCCATTAAACAAATGGCGTTGGGAGATATGGACAGCTACATGTAAAACAATGATACTTGATCACCATCTTACACCATAAAAAAATGAATACAAGGTGGATACAAGACTTAAATATATGCCGTGACACCAGAAAAGTCTTAGAGGAGAGCATAGGCAGGAAATTCTCAGATATTCCATGCAGCAACATTTACACTGCTATGTGCCCTAGAGCATGGGACATAAAGTAAAGAATAAAAAAATGGGACTACTTCAAAATTAAAGCTTCTGCATGGCTAAAGAAAACATCAGAAAAATGAAAGAGGAACTAACCATATTGGAAACAACATTTGCAAATGATATCTCAGACAAGGGTTTGATCTCTAAAACATAAAGAAGTGACACAACTCCATTCCAGGAAGACAGATAACCCATTTAAAAAAATGGAACAAACCGGGCTCACGATCTGCGGTCTGGTGGAGGCCCGCCTGTGCCCTTGCCCAGACCACTGAGATCAGTGTGCATCCGATTCATGGCTGGGCAGTGGTGCTCTCACCCTAAGCACCAAGGACCAAGTGCCTCACACCTAATCCCTGTACCCACAGCCCTGCAGAGTCAGTGCCTCTCTAAGAGGAAGGCAGAAACACAACACAGATGGCAGCCACAGTCCCCAAAAATACTTGACTCAGTCGGGAGCTGAGCTACCCTGAAGGGGTGCTGAGAGTCCCTAGCATCTAGGACAGCAAAGAGCAAGAAGGTGGTGTGTGAGTTACCGCTAACTGGTGGACCTCAAGGACAGCACAACTGGTGGACTAAAGGTCTGGGCTGGGCATAGAAGGGCACTGAGAATCTGGGCTGGAGACTGAAAAACAGTGAAGTGTGACAGGAATTGTTTTCATCCGCATGATAAAAACGTAACCCCCGGGAATTTCCATGTCTCGAGCCTGGCTCCATGAGAATCAACAGTCCCGTGCGGGCCGGCGTAAAAATCATGCTCGTGGAAAAAAGAATTCTTTGAAGGGAAATGGGATTAACTTACTTTCTAAGACTTGTTAACTTGCTGGAACCCTTCCCCCGGAGCCAAGGGATTATGCTAATGGTTGCCCGGAACCCCTTGCATAGTTAATGAATAGCCATTCCCATTTTGCTGTGTCCTGAGCTTCCTAATAAAAACCCGGCTAAGCCATGCTTGTGGTCCTTTTCCTGAGATAGAGGAATTGGTCCCGTGGCACCAGGCTCTTTCTCCCAGCGTGTCTCGGTGTGAGATTTATTCACGCAATCAGCTATGGTCCCCCCCACGGATTTCATGGGCCAGAATCCACGTCAGTGAAGAGTGTGGCCAGGAAGGGAGAAAAGTGAAATCAAACCCTCCTCAACCTGACACACCCAGGAAGACCAGCAGAACTGGATTGACTAGTTTAAAGCCAGCAAAAGGCTTTATTTTTTAAAATATCTTCCTCCTTCCTGTCCTTCTTCTTTTTTATATATATTCCTACTTCCTTCCTTCCCTTTTTTTTCTTCTTCTCCCATAGGTGAGACAATAAAATCTGGAGCTGTGAAAAGACCAGAATTAGAACTAAACAGGGGTCATCCCAGCAACAGAGACAGTGAGACAAATTTCACTTCGCTACTCCAGAAAACTTGCAAGGTAGGAGCAGTGAATGCCAGTACACCTGCTAGAAGAGGAAACCCACCAATAGAGGAAGCACCAGCAGACAACAACAGAAGATGGTGAAGGAGAGAGTGGAAGCCACACTAACCTCAATCCAGGACCGATCTGCAAATACAACTAAATGGTGGAGAAATTACCAACAACAAACAAGTGAACGATAGTGAGAGAGAAGCCTCAAAACCTTGTACACAGAGAAGAATCAGCTTCAACACAAGCTGTCCACAATTGCACCACAGAATACAAGATGTGGTAAATGGAATGACCCTCAGTTAACCAGCTATAGGAAAGGACCCGCCAAAGAAAGACCCAACAACAATAAAAACCAAAAACAAACAAACAAACAAAAAAGAGAGCCAACATAAACAACAGCCCAATACCACCGAGCTCAGAAGATTAAGGAGAATGCACCACTGAATTTCACAAGTATTCTACCATAGAAGTTCACACCATAAACCCAGGGAGTCAGAATAGATCAATTTAAAAAGGGGAAAATAACAAGAAGAGTCTCACAAACAATGGAAAGACAAACAAATAATCCCCAAATGAAAGGAAAGGAGGAAGCCCCAGAAAGAATGATAAATGAAATAGAGGCAAGTCGACTGCTAAATATTAAGATCAAAGCAATGGTTATCAGGACTCAGTGAGCTCACAGAGAATTACCAGAAACTGCAGGGAAACTACAATGAACTCACTGCAAACTATATCAACATCAAAAAGGAAATAGAAACTATCAACAAGGGCCAAGAGGAAATGAAGAATACAGCTTCTAAACTGAAGAACACAGTATAAGGAATCAAAAGCAGTCTTGATGAAGCAGAGGATCAGTGAGCTGGAAGACAAGGTAGAAAAAACCATCCAGAAATACCAAGAAAAGGAAAAGAGGCTTAGAAAGAATGAAGAGGGATTAAGGGAAATGCAGGACAACATGAAACGTAAAATATCCATATAATAGGGATACCAGAAGGAGAAGAAGTGCAAGGGATAGAAAACTGTTGGAAAAAGTAATGATGGAAAACTTCCTTAAATTGATGAGAGAAAAAGTCACAAAAATCCAGGAAACACAGAGAGTCTCAATCAAGAGGAACCCCAAAAGATCCACCTCAGAGCACATCATAATTAAAATGGCAAAATTCCAGGACAAAAAGAGAATCTTAAAGGCAGTGAGGGAGAAACAGGAAGTACCATACAAGAGAGCCCTGATAAGGTTAGCAGCTGACTTCTCAATGGAAATGCTCCAAGCCAGAAGAGAATGGCAAGAAGTATTCTAAGTAATGGGAACCAGAGGCCTACAACCAAGGCTACTTTACCCAGCAAGGCTCTCAATCAAGATAGAAGGCCAAATAAGGAGCTTCCCAGACAAAAGAAGTCTGAAAGAATACACCTCCACCAAACCAGCTCGGCAAAAGATGCTAAAGAGACTGTTTTAAGAAAAGGAAGCTAAACAGAGAGAGAGAGAGAGAGAAACACACAGGTACAAAAAATGGCAATGAATAAGTACTTATCAATAATAACCTTAAACAAAAATAGAATAAATGTTCCAATCAAAAGACAAAGAATAGCTGAATGGATAAGAAAACATGACCCACATATATGCTACCTACAAGAAATCCACCTCAGGACAAAAGACCTACACAGACTGAAAGTGCAGAGCTGGAAACAAATATTCCAAGCAAATGAACAGGGAAAAAAAGCTGGGGTAGCAATACTCATCATATCAGACAAAAGAGACTTCTTAAAATGGGCCATAAAGAGAGATCCAGAAGGACACTTCATAATACTCAAGGAAGAATTCATCAAGAAGACATAAACATTGTAAATATATATATGTTCCCAACATAGGAGCACCCAAATACATAATGAAAATCTTGGAGGACTTCAAGAAAGATGTTGACAGCAAAACAATTATAGTAGGGGATTTTATCACCCCACTGTCCAAAATGGAGAGTTCTTCCAAACAAAATATCAAAAAAGATATTGTGGCATTGAACAATGTTCTAGGTGAAATGGACTTAACTGATATATATAGAGCCTTCATCCCAAAGAAGCAACATACACATTTTTTTCACATGTACATGGAACATTTTCAAAGATAGGAAACATGATAGGACACAAAACAAACCTCAACAAATTCAAGAAAATTGAAATCATATCAACCATTTTCTCTGAAAACAAGGGACTGAAACTAGAAACCAACCCGAAGGGGAAAAAACCAAAACATGGAGATTAAATAGCATGCTATTAAACAATGAATAGGTCAAGAATGAGATTAGGAAAGAAATCAAAAAGTTTCTGGAAACAAATGAAAATGAACTCACAGCAACCAAAAACATATGGGACAAAGTGAAAGCAGTCCTAAGATTGAAGTGCATAGCGATACAGGCCTACCTAAAAAAATAGAAATATTTCAAATAAACAACCTAACCCTATGCCTATAAGTACTCGAAGAACAATGGCAAAGACAGCCCATAGCAAGTAGAAGGAAGTAAATAACCAAGAGGAGAGCAGAATTAAATGATATAGAGACTAAAAGCACAATTCCAAGGATCAAAAAATTCAAGAGTTGGTTCTTTGAAAATATAAAAAAAAATTGACCAGCCTTAAAGACTCATCAAGAAAAAAAGAGAGAGGACCCAAGTAAACACAATCAGAAATGAAAGAGGAGAGGTTACAACTGATACCACAGAAATACAAAGGATTGTAAGAAATTACTACGAAGAACTGTATGCCAAGAGATTTGAAAACCTAGGTAAAATGGACAAATTTCTAGAAAAATATAATCTTCCAAAACCAAATGAAGAAGCAGACAGCCTGAACCAACCAAAAACAAAATTGAAGCTGTGATAAAAAACAAACAAACAAACAAAAAACTCCTGACACACAAAAGCCCTGGACCAGATGGTTTCACGGGGCAAATCTACAAAGCATTTAAGGAAGAGCTAACCCCTATCCTTCACAGACTAGTCCAAAAAATCCAAAATGATGGAAGATTCCCAACTCTTTTTATTAAGCCAGCATTATCCTAATCCCAAAACCAGATAAAGACACAACAAAGAAAGAAAACTGCAGGCCAATATCGCTGATGAACATAAACACTAAAATACTCAACAAAATATTGGCAAAAGGCACCCAGCAATACATTAAACAGATCATACACCATGACCAAGTGAGGTTCATTCCAGGGATGCAAGGATTGTACAATATTTGCAAATCAATAAATGTAATACATCACATAAACAAAACAAAAGACAAAAGTCACATGATCATATCAATAGATGCAGAAAAAGCATTTGATAAGGTACAGCACCCATTTATGATAAAAAAAAAAAACACTCAGCAAATGGGAATAAAGGGAGCATTCCTCAAAATAACAAAGGCCATATATGAGAGACCTACAGCCAACATTATACTCAATGGGCAAAAACTAAAATCTTTCCCACTAAAATCAGGAACAAGACAAGGATGTCCACTTTCACCACTTCTATTTAACATAGTATTGGAATTTTTAGCCACAGCAATCAGACAAGAAGAGGAAATAAAAGACATCCAAATTGGAAAGGAGGAAATAAAACTGTCATTGTTTGCAGAGGACATGATAGTGTGCATAGAAAGTCCTATAGACTCTGCCAAAAATCTACTCAACGTAATAAGTGAATTTGGAAAAACAGTGGGATACAATGTCAATATCCAGAAATCAAAAGCATTTTGTGTACCATCAATGAAACATCAGAAGCAGAAATCAGGAAAAAAATCCTATTTGATATAGCAACAAGAAAAATACAATAGCTAGGAATAAACATAACCAAGGAGGTAAAAGACTTGTACTCAGAAAACTATCCAACACTGAAGAAAGAAATCATGGAAGGCACAAATAAATGGAAACATGCACTGTGTTCATGGATCAGAAGAATTAACATCATCAAAATGTCCATATTACCCAAAGTAATTTATAGGTTCAATGCAACACCTATTAAAGTACCAATGGTATATTTCACAGATATAGAAAAAACACTTTGAAAATGTATATGGAATCGTAAATGACCCCAAATAGCTGCAGCAATTTTGAGAAATAAGAGCAAAGTAGGGGGATCACAATACCTGATACCAAACTGTATTACAAGGTCACTGTAATCAAAACAGCCTGGCACTGGCATAAAAACAGACAGACCAATGGAACAGAACAGAGAGCCTAGAAATAAACTCAAGTTCCTATGATCAATTAATTTTCACAAAGGGGGCAGCAACATAGAATGGGGTAAAAGTAGCCTTTTCAACAAATGGTGTTGGGAGAGCTAGACAGCTACATGCAAAGAAATGAAACTCGAACACCAACTTACACCATACACAGAAATAAATTCAAGGTAGTTAAAAGATTTAAATATAAGTCATGATACCACTAAAGTCCTAGAGGAGAACATAGGCAGGAAAATCTCAGATATTTCATGCAGCAGTATTTTCTTTGATGTGTTGCCTAGAGCAAGGGACATAAAGGAAAGAATAAACAAATGGGATCTCATTAAAATAAAAACCTTCTGCACGGCTAAAGAATACAGTATTAAAATAAAAAGAGAGCCAACTGTATAATAAAATATATTTGCCAATGATACCTCAGACAAGAGTTTAATCCCCAAATATATAAAGAACTCAAATGACTCCATTCTAAGAATACAAGCAACCCAATTAAAAAATGGGCAAAGGACTTGAACAGACATTTCTCCAAGGAGAACATACAGAGGGTCCAGAGACATATGAAAAGATGCTCAACATCATTAGCCATCAGAGAGATGCAAATTAAAACCACAATGAGATACCACCTCACACCAGTCAGAATGGCCATCATAAACAAAGCAACAAATAACAAGTGTTGGAGAGGTTGTGGAGAAAAGGGAACCCTAGTGCACTATTGGTGGGAGTGCAGACTGGTGAAACTACTATGGAAAAGAGTATGGAATTTCCTCAGAAAACTAAAAATGGAACTTCTTTTTGACCCAGCAATTCCACTGCTAGGATTTTATCCTAAGAACCCTGAAACACCAATACAAAAGAACCTATGCACCCCAGTGTTCATAACAACACAATTTACAATAGCCAAGTTCTGGAAGCAATCTAAGTGCCCATCAGTAAATGGATGGATAAAAAAACTATGGTACATTTACACAATGGAATTCTATGCACGGAAAGAAAGAAAGAGCTCCTACCCTTTGTGACAGCATGGATGGAACTGGAAAGCATTATGCTAAGTGAAAGAAGCCAGGAGGTGAATGACAAATACCATATGATCTCACCTTTAACAGGAACCTAATCAACAAAACAAACAAGCAAGCTGAATATAACCAAAGACACTAAAATTGAGACCAGGCTGACAGTGACCAGATGGGAGAGGGGTGGGAATTTCAGAAGAAAGGGTGAAGTGTTTGCAGGAACAAGTATAAAGGACACATGGACAATAACGGGGGATGAAAACGGGAGAGAGGTGGGGGGGAAGGCAGAAAACTATACTTGAACAACAATAAAAAAAGTAAAAAAATAAATAAAAATAAATAAATAAATAAAAAATGGGCCAAGAATCTGAACAGACACTTCTCCAAGGAAGACATACAGGAGGCCCAGAGACATATGAAAAGATGCTCAGAATCACTTACCATCAGACAGATGCAAATTAAAACCATAATGAGATACTACTTCACATCTGTCAGGATGGCCATAAGAAAGAAATCAACAAACAACAATTTCTGGTGTGGTTGTGGATAAACGGGAACCTTACTACATTGTTGATGGGAATGCAGACCTGTGAAGCCACTGTGGAAAACAGTATGGAATTTTCTCAGAAAACTAAAGATGGAACTTCCTTTTGACCTTGGAATTCCACTGCTGTGCTTATACCCTAAGAATCCTGAAACAGCAATTCAAAATTACCTTTACACCCCAATCTTCACAGCAGCACAATTTACTATAGCCAAGTGTTAGAAGTAACCTAATTGCCCACCAGTAAATGAGTGGATCAAAAAACTACAGTACATTTACACAATGGAACGCTTGCAAGAGAAAGAAAGAAGGAGCCTCTGCCCTTTATAACAGCATGGATGGAACTGGAGAGCATTATGTTAAGTAAAATAAGCTAGTCATTGAAAAACAAATACTTTGTGATCTCACATATAAGTGGAACCTAATCAACAGAAGAAACAAGCAAGAAAAATATAACCAGAGACATTGAAATAAAGAACAAATTGACAGTAACCAGGTGGGAGTGGGGAGAGGAATAATGGGGGAAAATAGGGGAAGGGTCATGAAGGAACGTATATAAAGGACACATGGACAAGGCCGAAGGGAGAAGTTTCGAGAAGGGAGGCTGGGATTGGCTGGGCCATTGGACATGGTGGGTTGAAAACAGAGACAACTGTAGTTGAATCATAAAGATACATTTTAAAAATTGTAAAAAGGAAAAGAAAATTACAGTCTGACGTTAACTGTTGCATGCCTTCACCTGGGCCCAATGTGATGGAGGACAAGTGAGGGATGGCACAGGTCCACAGTGTGGGAAATGGAGGTGAGCATACAGAGATGCTGAGAGAAGTGGAGGGACTAAGACTTCTTTCCAGAGTAAAAAGAAGATGTTTTTTGCCGGAGGACAAATTTCCAAATAAATTTGATGCTATTTTATTTTGCTTTTGCTTTTGTTTTGCTTTTGCTTTTGCTTTTCAAAAGCTGAGTGGGTAGAGACATAGCTGTCTGCATTCAGACAGTCTGTTTAACAGAACACTGCATTCAAAGTCTCTCCAGGTTTGTGAGTTCAGATGATTTTCTGCCTTCACATGGAGCAGAAAATAATCCCATCTCCCACCTCCACTGCTGTCAAAGTGTGTGACTAATTATGGGAGAAATTTTGCTAGGAGGAGCCACATATAGCTGAAAATGTAGAGAAACAGAAAAGGTGTTAACAACCTGAAATCTCAATAAAGATGGCATATTACCAAAGAAATGGGTTGTGATAGGGCCAGTCTGATCATGAGGGTAAAGAATATAAATGGAATGGACTGTAGAACTGGTCAATGGGAATGTCAAATTTAGAAAAATCAGGTTAGGCAGACAAGAATGTTTTTATGAATCTATTCAAATAATAAAGATGGTAAGGATAAACCAAAATAAAAAGGAAGAGAGGGAAATCACATTTTAACTCACTACTGGTGGCTAGACCCTCAATTAAGCCCTTTATTTCTACCAGTTCAGTGGCCCCTCAAATATGGTCTCTGGACAGGCCATATTAGTGTTTCCTAGGTACTTAGCATAAGAGTAAATTCTCGGCTCCACCGCACACTTAGATTTAGAAATTTGAGAATGGAGCCTGGAAATCTGTATTTCAGTAAGCCCTCAGGAAATTCCCATGTGTCTCTAAATTTGAGAACCTCAGTGTTAATTTATGTAATATTCACAACAGCCCTGCAAGCTTATTCTGTATAGATTGACTTTTAAGGTAATTAAGCAAACCCAATAAGAATAGGACATATGTTGAATGTAAGCATCACACACAGATCTGTCTGAGTTTAGTAACTGCTCATTGTCTAATTTTTTTTCCCCACAGTTTCTATGCAGGAACTATAAATGGTATAAATGTAAGGGAAAGACAGATATATACATAATCAGACAAAGTCTATATCCTCTGTGAATAAGTGATAAGCATTAGACAATTAGTTAATGACAAGCTGGAGGGGTTTTAGATTCTAATAACAGTTTCGGTTAGAATTGGTTATCTATAGGAAATAGCTAGATACTGAGCCAAAAGATTAGAACAGGTTACCCACAGCATACTGAGCCAAAAGCCCTTCTGAGCCAGGACATCTCTGATTGAATCAGTGATTTTTAAAGTGTGCCCTGGACAAGGAGCATCATTTAGAAACTTGTTACAAATGTAAATTCTGATTCCATGAACCAGAAACTCTAATGGAGCTGGCAATCTTTACTTTAGTAAACATGCTAGGTGACTGAGATGCACCCTAAAATTAAATCACTGTACTAAAGATGAAACTCGTTTCAGAGGGAGTACACGAGTTATGTCATAAATGGGGTAATTCATAATTAACTGGCTTGAGTGAATGATGAATATGTAGAGAACAAGAGAGTTTAAAACTTAAAGTTGAAGGAAAGAAAAATGAGTAATGATCAGAAAAGCAAAGGCGCCTAGGGAAACAGTTGGAGGCAGATAGGTCTTCCTTTCCTCTGGCATCTTTTTTTTTTTTTTTTTGCTTGAAAAATGAAGACTATGTGTCAAAAGCTACTTTATTCGCTGTTAATGAGGTAGTTAATGTTGGTGTGATTTTGTTCAGAATAAGGTATTGAGCACTTATTATTCTACCTATTTAACAGAGCTTGATATTAACAGCATCACCAGATGAAGATTCATTACTGTTATTCTCCAGCCTGGTAGGAATGTCCTCTCTCAGAGGAAGTATCCTCATGTGATTCTTTCAGTAGTGATGCTCCTGAAGTAGCTGTGTGATAGACACAGAAACAATTAGCTTCCTAAGGTTATTTTCATTTTTGCTATTTGCTTGTTGTCAAGGGCTATAATGATCATTTTCCAGTTTATGAGTTTATTTTACTACTTAGTGAAGTTTGATTTAGAAAACAAATGAGATATAATTGCCCTAGCCAATTATAGAATACAATAAATTTAAAGCTTCACCTTGGAACCCTTTCCCTATATTCACTTTCTCTATATTTCTCTATATGGGGCCTCTTCCCTGACAACACAGACCCTGGGCATACTGTTCCAGTGAAATGATGTAGAACAAAAAGCAAGAGATTTAGAGTCAGGCAAGTTTTTCATCCACTTACAAACTAGAATGTCCTGCCTTTCAGTCTCTCATTCTTCATATATACATATAAACCTTAAAATAACTGCTACTTGTGGGAGTTAAACATGATAATAAATATAATGAAACTGGGGAAAAAAAACAAAGCACTGACTCTAATTAATGTATACTTACTTTATTTTTTATTTTGCCCTAGACCTTCTCAAATATTACCACTCTAATGACTGTAATAACAAAGAACAAGAATAATGATGTCACAACAATCTAAAGACAGAATCAAATAGCATTGAATTTGAATAAATATTTATATTTTATATTAATTTTAAAAAAATAAATGTGACTGCAATATAATTATATTTGTTTTATATAAAATCTATATTTTAAATTACTAATTTCAAGTAAATAAGTAATTAGAGATGCTCCATATTTATCCCATTTGCTTTAATAATAATATAATGAATGATAAAGAAAGCTATGAAGAGAGCAGAGGCTGTCTTTCCTAACAGGGACAGGATCAAGGACTTCCTTTGCGTTATCTTGTGCAATATTCCCAATGACCTCATATGATAGGTTCTACTACTATTCCCACTATATAGTTAAAGAGACTTTGCTTTGAATGCTTAAGTAAACTTCTCAAGATTACAGATCTTTACAGGTTCTGTAATCCTGCAAAGAATTTGTACCCAAGTCATCTGCCCTTAGACACTAGGCTCTAACATCTCAGGGAAGGTTTTACTTTTCCTTGATTTTTTTCTTCACCTACACATCTTTATTTCTAACTTGACTTCTAAATAGTTTTACAATTTTTCTTTAGTTTCTATATAATTTTTGTTGTTGTTGTTTTGTTTTTGCAATTTGCTTCCTTGGGCTAGCATTCAGGGTTGGGCAAAAGCAGATTTAAAGTTGTTTGTATCAAAAATAATGCAATAATTAATAAGTAATAACACAAGAGTAAAATCTGTGTTCCACATACTCAAAACTCTAAACTACTTTTGTCTCACCCTGTATGTTTTTCTTCTTTATTCTTGAGGTATAAGTTAGGTTGTTTATTTGAGATCTTTCTTCTTTCCTTATTATGTGTTTACCCAGCTATGAACTTCACTCTTAGAATTGCTGTTGTGGAGATTGGAAGATGGTGGTGAAGTAGGTGGGAAAGGAGCCCACTTCCCCCCTATGGGGAAAGGGCTGAAAACAAATTATCCAAGTAAACAGACAGGGAAAAAAAATCCAGGGTAGCAATACTCATATGAGACAAAACAGACTTCAAAAAAAGGGCCATAAAAAAAGACCAAGAAAGTCACCTCATAATACTCAAGGGAAGAATCCACCAAGACGACATAAACATTGTAAATATATATGTACCCAATGTAGGAGAACCCAAATACATAATGAAAACCTTGGAGGGCTTCAAGAAAGATATTGACAGCAACACAATTATAGTAGAGGATTTCAATACCCCATTATCAAAAATTGACAGATCTCCCAAACAAAGTATCAACAAAGATATTGCGGCATTGAACAATGTCCTAGATCAAATGAACTTAACTGATATATATATATATAGAGTCTTTCATCCCAAAGAAGCAACATACACATTTTTTTTCACATGTACATGGAACATTTTCAAAGATAGACCATGTGATAGGACACAAAACAAACCTCAACAAATTCAAGAAAATTGAAATCATATCAAGCATTTTCTCTGACAACGAGGGACTGAAACTAGAAACTAACCCAAAGGAAAAAAAAAACCTCAAAACATTAAAAAACATGGAGATTAAATAGCATGCTATTAAACAATGAATGGGTCAAGAATGAGATTAAGGAAGAAATCAAAAAGTGTCTTGAAACAAATGAAAATGAACTCACAACAACCCAAAACTTATGGGACACAGCGAAGGCAGTCCTGAGAAGGAAGTGCATAGAGATATGAGCCTACCTAAAAAAATAGAAACATTTCAAATAAATAACCTAACCCTATGCTTGCAAGAACTCAAGGAGCAACAACAAAGACAGTCCAGAGCAAGAAGAAGGAAGGAAATAACCAAGATCAGAGCAGAATTAAAAGACATAGAGACTAAAAGCACAATTCTAAGGATTAATAAATCCAGAAGCTGGTTTTTTGTAAAGATAAACAAAATTGACTAGCCTTTAAGGAGACTCACCATGAAAAAAAGAGAGGATGCAAATAAACACAATCAGAAATGAAAGAGGAGAGATTACAAATGATACTACAGAAATAAGGGTTTTAAAAAATTACTATGAAGAACTATATGCCAAGAAATTTGAAAAGCTAGGTGAAATGGACAAATTTCTAGAAAAATGTAATCTTCCAAAACTGAATGAAGAAGAAGCAGAAAGCCTAAGCAGACCAGTAAAAACTAACAAAATTTGCCCGGCTGGTGTAGCTCAGTGGATTGAGCGCGGGCTGGGAACCAGAGGGTCCCGGTTCGATTCCCAGTCGGGGCACATGCCTGGGTTGCGGGCCAGGTCCCCAATGAGGGCCATGTGAGAGGCAACCATACATTGCTCTTTCTCCCTCCCTTCTCCTCTCTCTGAAAATAAATAAAATTTAAAAAAAAAAAAAAAACTAACAAAATTGAAACAGTAATAAAAAAACTCCCTACACACAAAAGCCCTGGACCAGATGGTTTCACAGGGGAATTCGACAAAGCATTTAAGGAAGCACTAACCCCTATCCTTCAGAGCTTATTCCAATAAATGCAAGAATATGGAAGACTCTCAAACTCTTTTTATGAAGTCAGCATCCCAAAACCAAATAAAGACACAGCAAAGAAAGAAAACTGCAGGCCAATATTGCTCATGAACATAGATGCTAAAATTCTCAACAAAATATTGGAAAATTGCATCCAGCAATACATTAAAAAGATCATACACCATGACCAAGTGGGATTCATCCCAGGGATGCAAGGATTAGGTGCAATATTCATAAATCAATAAACATAATATATCACATAAACAAAACAAAAGACAAAAGTCACATGATCATATCAATAGATGCAGAAAAAGCATTTGATAAGGTACAGCACCCATTTATGATAAAAACGCTCCAGAAAGAGGGAATAGAGGGAGCATTCCTCAATATAATAAAGGCCATATATGAGAGACCTACAGCCAACATCGTACTCAATGGGTAAAAACTAAAATCTTCCCCACTAAAATCAGGAACAAGACAAGGTTGCCTACTTTCACCACTTCTATTTAACATAGTATTGGAAATCCTAGCCACAGCAATCAGACAAGAAAAGGACATAAAAGGCATCCAAATTGGAAAAGAGTAAACCCTCCTGTCATTGTTTGCAGAAGACAAATATCATATGATCTCACCTTTAAGTGAAATCTAATCAACAAACCAAATAAGCAAGCAAAATATAACCAGAGACATTGAAATTAAGAACAAACTGACAGTAACCAGAGGGAAGATGGGAGGGGGTAATGGAGGGAAAGGTGGAACATGCATAAAGGACACATGGACAAAGCCAAAGCAGGGTAGTAAGATCAAGTGTGGGAACTGGGGATAGCTGGAATTTGGGGAAGTGGTGTGGGGAAATGGAGACAGCTGTTCTTGAACAACACTAAAAAAAATGTGAAAACATGATTAAATTAAGAAAAGATACACCTCCAAATATTAAATAAATAAACATGCTAAGTGATAGATATCCAGATACAAAAGACTGCATATGGTATAATTTTATTTATATAAATTGTCTTGAATAAGCAGGTCTAAGAGACTGAACTCACTAGTGGTTGGCAGGGCTGCAAGAGAGAAGAATGTGGAATAATTGCTGGTAAATATGAGGTTTCTCTTTTGGTGTGAAAAAATATTCTGAGCATTAGTTTTGATAGTAAACATTGTGAATACACTAAAAATCTAAACACTATAAAATCATATACTTTAAAAGGGTGGCTATTATGGTATATGAATTATGTATGAGTAAAAAGAATTCCAAATCTAAATATAAAGTATGATTCTTGATTGGATCCCTGAGGAGAAATAAAAACTGCTATAAATACATGATTGAGACAATTAGCATAACTTGAATAAAATCTGTTCAAGAAGAACAATTATATCATTACTCTGTATCCTGCTTTGGGAAAATTTGGGAAGTTGCACTGAAATGCTTAATGGGAAAGGGTTTTGGTGATTGCTGCTCATTTTCTAATAACTCAAAAAGAATAAAAAGTCAAATATAGCAAAATTGCTTTACCTGAGTGAAGAGCATGAATAAATTCTTACTACTTTTCTTCTCATTTTTATGTAAGTCTGAAATTCTTTTAAGATTAAAGATTCTTCCCGTAAAGTCTAAAACAAGTGAAAAAAGAAAAGAGAAAACAAGAAAACCTAATACATCTAGCAGCATGTGGTTGTCATCCTTTCTAAAAAATGGAGAAGTTAAATTCCATGATTCTTCAAGGTTGCTTGATGATTTCTTAGCCTGTTATTAACAGTGAATGTGTAACATGTCAGAGTATCCATTGAAAAATAAAATCCCTACTGTGCTATAGGAAAAAAAAAACCAGCAATATATGGACATTTATCTGTAAGATTTACAAATTTATTTTACTATCCATATTTGCATGTATGTGTTTACATAAGCAGAGTTTATAAAAGAAGTCTATGCCACCCTTGCTGGTGTGGCTCAGTTGGTTGGAATATCCTCCAATGCACCAAAAGTTTGGGGAGTCCATTCCCTGTCAGGGACAGACTTAGGTTGCAAGTTTAGTACCTTGTCAGGGCACTAATGGGAGGCAATTGATCAATGTTTCTCTCTCACATAGATATTTCTCTGTCTTTCCCCTCATCTCTCTCTAAAATTAATAACCTCATTTTTAAAAATAAAAAAAAAAGAAATCTGTGCCCAGTATCCTTTGTTGAAAAGGCACTCCTCTGGGTAATTGCTTTTGCATTTTTGACAGTAAATCATTTGAGCATATCTGTGTGTGTCTGTTTTTGTGGAATCTATTTTTGGGGTGGTTACTTATTTTGTTTAATTGATCTCTGTGTCTACTGTTCTTCCAACATAATTATGTCTTTATTACTTTAAATATTTATCAGGCCTTAATACTGGGTGCAGTGATTCTTCCTACTGGAGCAGTTAGATATCCATAAGCAAAAATTGCAAAAGATCATTAAACCAAATTTCCCACATTAACTCTAAATGGATCTCAAATTTAAATGTAAAACACAAAATTATGAAACCCTTGAAAAACTTAAAAAAGTCATAATCCAAGGTCTAGGCAATGTCTTCTTAAACTTGATATCCTAATCATGATCCCTAAAAGTAAATATTGATCAATTTTACTTCACCAAAATTAAATGCATTTGTTCTGTGAAAGACCCTAATGAGAGGGGGGAAGAAGAAAAGAGAAGCTACAGAATGAGATAAAATATTTGAAAATCACATATCTGACAAAGGATTTATGTACAAATTATATAAAGAATTTTCAGAGTGGTTCCAGTCAAGATGGCAGCATAGGTAAACAGTATTCAAACCCTGCCACAGCCACATCAAAATTGCAACTAAATTAAAGAACAACTATCATTCAGAACTCCTGTAATATACCTGGACAAAAGTCCTACAACTAAGGATATAAATAGAAGCCACATTGAGACTGGTACCAGGGACAGAGGCACTGAATAGGCTGGTTAAAAATCAAAATCAGCTGCAGAGTTCCTCCCTGAACAGCAAATAGTCCCAGTCCACCATCAGGCACCCAGTACAGGATTCCACTGCTCAGAAGCCTCCATAACTTCTGGATGTAAAATCTAGTAGGTGTCGTGGGGATTTCGTCCCAGCCGAAACCCATGGTTGACCATAACCCGATGCATGAAAGAATCTCACACTGAGACACGCTGGGGGAAGGAGTCCGGGGCCACGGGACCAATTCCTATATCTCAGGAAAATGGCGACGAGCGTGGCTTAGCCGGGTTTTTATTAGGAAGCTCAGGACAAAGCAAAATGGGAATGGCTATTCATTAACTATGCAAGGGGTTCCGGGCAACCATTAGCATAATCCCTTGGATTCGGGGGAAGGGTCCCAGCAAATTAACAAGTCTTAGAAAGTAAGTTAATCCAATTTTCCCTTTAAGGAATTCTTTTTTCCACGAGCATGATTTTTATGCTGACCCGCACGGAAGTGTCATGGAGCCAGGCTCCAGACGCGGAAATTCCCGGAGGGTTACGTTTTTATCATGTGAATGAAAAGAATTCCTGTCACAAGTAGGAATTACAGCTAAATGAGACTGAAGGCTTCTCTAGACCCAGGCATTCTTCCTAAATGGCCAACACGTGGATTTGCTTGGACTCACTCTGAACTTCAGCACTGGGGCAGCAGTTCAAAAGATGCCAGGGACATGTGAGGAGGAATTGATTTTTCTGGCTTCTGGATGAGAGCTGGCTGAACAGCTTTCTCTCAGACAGAAGTGCTGGCAGAGGCCATTGTTTCTTTGCTGAGCCTTCCCTCAACAGAGCCGGAAGGTAGGCAGGCATTATATCATGGCCTCCATCAACCTTGCTAATACTGTCTACCCACCCTAGTTATTTCCTGAGACCCCACCCCACTCAAATTGCAGATCCACCCAAGGCATTTCTAATGGCTTTTCCATTCAAAGTGCCTATTTTGGCTCATGCTTTGAACGTTCCTAAAATCTCTCAAACAAGGAGCATCTGGCCTCTGCATACCCCATACTTCTTTCTAAGTGGTCCCAGGTCTGACACTAGCAGCAGCCAACATTTGTTCACAGTTTAGCCTTTTTCAGGTACTGTAAGACCAGCACAAGTAGTAGCCATCTACAGATCACTCTTTATCTCATGCCAGTGGCCCTGGGCAGGGTACAGACAGTGGCTGACAGCTCTCTGCAGACTCCCCAGAGCCAGTGCACCTGGTAAACAGATCCATACCACGTCAAGTTATTACCTAACTACCTCCATGAGTGACACACTCAGAGGGCAAACTTGGAAGACAACAAAGGCCCAGTAAAGTGGGTCCTGCTCCTTGTAGTGGGCCCCTGCACAGCAGCTCTTCCATTATATTTGCAGTCATTCCTCACAGTTGATCATCCTGCGGGTCAATCACTCCCACTGTCATGCCAAGAGCAATCAAGTCTCAACTACAACACAGCAGTGTATACATCTTTCACAAGGGTGAAACTGGAATGCCCAGCTCAGATGACCAGGGAGACTGAGCCACTGGGCTCTACAGGAAACCTGCTAAATAAGGCCATTCTACCAAGTCCAGGATGTAGCAAATCTACTTAATACATAGAAACAAACACAGGGAAGCAGCTAAAAAGAGGAGACAAAGAAACAGGTCCCAAATGAAAGAAGAGGAGAACTATCTAGAACGACTTAAATAAAAGGGAGGCAAGCAAAATACCAAAGTTCAAAACAATGATTATAAGGATGTTCAAGGAACTTAGTGAGAACTTCGACAGCATTGAAAAAAAGACATGGAAACAATGAAAAAGAACCTGTAAGAAATAAATAATAAACTAACTGAAGTGAAGAATAAAATATAAGGAATCAAAATTACAATAGATGAAGCAGAGAATCGAATCAGTTGTTTAGAATATAAAGGAGAAAACACCCAATCAGAAAAGCAAAAACAAAAACAAAAAATCCAATAAAATGAGGATGGTGAAAGGAGCATCTAGGGCAATTTCAAGAATATCAAGATTACCAAGGTGCCAGAAGAAGAAGAGGGAGAGACAGAGAGAGAGCAAGAAATGGAAAATCTATTTTAAAAGATAATAACAAAAAAAAATCCTAACCTGGTGAAGAAAATAAACATACAAATTCAGGAATTTCAGAGAATTCCAAACAAAGTGAACCCAAAGAGGCCCACACCAAGACACATTATAATTAAAACACCGAAGATCAAACACAAAGAGAAAATCTTAAAAGCACCCATTTACTGATGGGCACTCAGGTTGCTTCCAGCACTTGGCTATTGGAAATTGTGCTGCTATGAACGTTGGGGTGCATAGGTTCTTTTGAATTGGTGTTTCAGGGTTCTTAGGGTATAATCCCAGCAGTGGAATCACTGGATCATCAAGAGAAATGGAGATTGTACTTGAATAACAATTAAAAATATAAAGCACCAGGAGAAAAGCAGTTATTTATCTACAGGGGAGACCCCATAGACTTTCAGCTTATTTATCAACAAGAACTTTGTAAACCAGAGGGATTGACAGAAATATTGAAAGTGATGAAAAACAAAGACCTACAGCCAAGATTACACTACCTAACAAAGTATCATTTCGAATCAAAGGAGAGATAAAGAGTTTCCTGGACTAGAAAAACTAAAGTTCACTACCACCAAACCAGTATCACAAAAATGCTAAAGTATTTTCTCTAAGAAAAAAGATAAAAAATATGAATATGAAGTGGCAACAAATATATATCTATCAACACATGCTTTAAATGTAAATAGATTAAATGCTCCAAAAGACATATGGTGACTGAATAGATGATAAAATAAGACCCTTATATATGCTGTCTACAAGTAACACTTCAGATGGAAATACATACAGACTGAAAGTAAAGGGATGGAAAAAGATATTTCATGGAAATGGAAACAAAATGAAACAAAAGTATGAGATAACCGTGCTTATAGCAGATAAAATAGACTTTGAAACAAAAGCTATAACAAGTGACAAAGAGGAACCCATTAACTTCACTGCTTTGTATTTACTGGAAGAAACCCAAAACACTAAATTGAAAAGACATATATATCTATATGGAAGCAACCTAAATATCTATTAATAGATGAATGAATAAAGAAGTGGTGCATATGCACAATGGAGTATGAGTCAGCCATAAAAAAGAATGAAATCTTGCCATCTGCAACAACATGTGTAGAAAGACAAATGACAGATAATTTCACTTATATGTGGAATCTAAAAACAAAACAAAACAAAAATAAACAAATAAGCAGAAACAGATTCATAGATACAGATAACATTTTGACTAATACCGGATGGAGGAGGGGTTTGGCAGGATGGGTGAAAAAAGTGAAGGGATATAGAGGTACAAATTGGTAGTTACAGGATAATCACAAGGATGTAAAGTACAGCATAGGGAATATCATTGGTAGTATTGTAATAACTATATATGGTATCTGATGGGTTTGAGGTTTATCAGAGTGAACCCTTTGTTAGTTATATTAATGTCTAATCATGGGGTTATACACCTGAAACTAATATAATATTGTATATCAACTGTAATTTAAAAACTAAAAACTAAAAAAAACTAAAAAAATTTTCCAAACTAAACAATATGAAAATAAACAATTCACTTTGAAAATGGGTAAAAAATGAATAGATATTCTAACAAAGAACATATACAAATATAAAATAAGCACAAAGAAAATATTCAACATCACTATAATCAAGAAAATGTAAATTCAAATCAGAATGAATTTCAGTACACATTTATCAGTGGCTGAAGTTAAAAATAATAGTGACAATGCCAAATGCTGTTGAGGATGAAGGAAAAGTGATCATTCATTCATTGTTGGTAGGATTATGCAATGGTAAACAATTTGATAGTTTCTTATAAAACTAAACATGCAATACCATATACTCAAACAATTGTACACTTGAGCATTTATCTCCAAGAATTAAAAACTTATGTTCTATAAAAACCTGTACACAATTATGCATGGTATATTTACTCATAACTGCCAAAATCTGAGAATAATACAGATATTCTTTAGAGAGAGGGGGAGGGAGATAGAGAGGGAGAGAAACATCAATGTGTTGTCGCCTCCCATGCACCCCCTACTGGGGACCTGGCCCACAACCCAGTCATGTGTCCTGACTGGGTATCGAACCAGTCACCCTTTGGTTCACATTCCGGGACTCGATCCACTGAGCCACACCAGCTAGGGCTGAAAATAATACAGATATTCTTTAACGGGTAATTAGATGAATAGCCTGGAATGAGCTATACTATGGATCACTACTTAGAAATAAATTATTGATGCATCCAACTATGTGGATAAATTTCCATATAATTATTCAGAGAAAAATATTTAGTCTTAGATTACATAGTGTATGATTCATTTTTATGACATTCTTAAAATGACAGAGTAATAGAAACAAAGAAAACATTAGTGGTTGCTAGTGTTCAGGGACCAGAGGAGGATGGATGATGGATGTAGGAAGAAAGTGGATGTAGTACTACAAAAGCAAAAAGGAAAGTCTTTGCAGAGATGGATCTGCTCTGTGTCTTGACTCTATCAAAGTAAGTATCCTTGTTGTGATATCTTATTATTGTTTTGCAAGATGTTGTAATTGGAGAAAACTGAGTGTATTAGTTGACTAGAACTGCCATAACAAAATACCATAGACTGGAGAGCTTAAAAAACAAATGTATTTCCTCAAAGTTCTGGAGACTAGAAGTCCAAGTTCAAGGTGTCTACAGATTAGGTTTAACCTGAGGCCTCTCTCCTTAGTTTTCAGAGGACTGTCTTCTTCCTTTGTCTCCTTGTAGTCTTTGCTCTGTGTCTATGTCCTAGTGTTCTCTTCTTACAAGGACCCTAATACAGTTAAACTGTATTAGGGCACACTGTTATTACTTTATCTTACCTTAACCGCTTATTTAAAGGTCCTGTCTCTGAATACAGACACATTTTGAGGTACTGAGTTTTAGGATTCAAACATATAAATATTGAGGGATGGAATTGAGTCCAATTCTAATTCTTACATCTATGGTCAGCCTATTTTGATAAGTGTTCAAAGAGCTTTCAAAGTGCAAAGAATAGTTATTATAACAGTATGGTACTGAGAAAACTGTATAGCTATTTGTAAAATAATGAAATTGTAATATTATTTCACACCACAATAAAAAATAAGCCAAATGGATCAGAGGCCAACCTGTAAGAGCTAACATTAGAAAACTCTTACAAGAAATCAGAGAAGTTAATCATTAATTATCTTGGATTGAGCAATGGGTTTTTATATATAACTCCAAATGCAGGAGCAACAGAAGGAAAAATAAATAAACAAAACTTCATTGAAATTAAAAACTTCTGCGTTTCAAAGTACATGGTAAAAAACACAGAGAGCTGTAACTGAACAACAATAAAGTAATTAAAAAATAAAGTAAAGCAAAGTACATGATCAAAAAGTGAAAAAATGAAAACGAAAAAAATTTCAAATCAGATACCTAATAAGGAGCTTTTATCAGGAATATGTACAAAAAATTTTTAGTTTGTTGTACTCCAATTTGTTTTTTTTCCTTTTGTTTCCCTTGCTCAAGGAATTATATCAGAAAAATTATTGCAACAAGAAATGTCCAAGATTTTGCTGCCTACATTTTCTTCTAGGATAATTATGGTTTCAGGTCTAACACTTAAGTCTTTAATCCATTTTGAGTTTATATTTGTATGTGGTGTAAAAAGGTGGTCTAATTTCATTTTATTACAGGTATCTATCCAATTTTTCCAACACCGTATATTGAAGAGACTATCTTTAGCCTATTATATGCTTTTGCCTCCTCTGTCAGATATTAATTAACTATAAAGGCTTAGGTTTGTTTCTGAGCTCTCTATTCTGCTCCATTGATCTATACATCTGGGGTTTTTTTGTCAGTACTATGCTGTTTTAATAACTATGGCCTTATAGTATAGCATGATTCATCCAACTTTCTTCTTATTCCTTAAGATCACTGCTGCTATTCATGGTCTTTCATGGGTCCATTTAAATTTTTGGATTATTTGTTCTAGTTTTGTGAAATACATCATTGGTTACTTGACAGGAATTGTGTTGAATCTATAGATTGCTTTGGGTAGTATGGACACTTTAATGATGTCAATTCTTCCAATCCATGAACACAGCATGTGCATCTACTTATTTGTATTTTCTTAAATTTCTATACTCAATGCCTTGTAATATTCCAAGTACAGGTCTTTTACATTCTTGGTTAAATTTATTCTTAGGTATCAAAGGATACCACCAAGAAAATGAAAACAAACAAACAAACAGTGAGTGGGAGAACATATTCGCTGATACATCTGATAAGGAGTTAATATCCAAAATTTATTTTTAAAATATATGAAAATCAACACCAAAAAATAAACAATCCAATCAAAAATGGGCAAAAGACCTCAATAAACACTTCTCCAAAGAGGACATGCAGATGGACAATACACATATGAGAAAACGCTCAATGTCAAGCACTTTAATCATCAGAGAAATGGAAATAAAAACCAAAATGAGATATCACTTCACACCTGTCAGAATAGCTGGCTATCATCAATAAATCAACAAACAACAAGTGCTTGCAAAGATGTGGACAAAGGCGGACCTTTTTGCACTGCTGTTGGGAACTTAGATTTTTGCAACCACTGTGGAAAGCAGTATGGAGTTATCTCAAAAAAATTAAAAAATGGAACTGCCTTGTAACCCAGTGAATCCACTTCTGGGAATTTATCCAAAGAAACCAGAAACACTAATTCAAAAGAATGTATTCACCCTATGTTTATTGCATCATTATTCACAATTGTCAAGATTCAGAAGCAGCCCAAGTGTCCATTAGTAGATGAGTGGTTAAAACAGCTATGGTGCATTTACACAATGGAATGCTACTCAGTCATAAAAATGAAGAAAATTTTTTGCTTTTTGACAGCATGGATGGACTTGGACAATATTATGCTAAGTGAAAGAAGTCTGTCACAGAAAGACAAATACCATATTCTCTCACTCATATGTGGAATCTAATGAACAAACTGAATTAACAAGCAAAATAGATACAGACTTATAGACAGCAGGCTGGCAGCTCCGTGGGGTAGACATTGAGGGAGTGGAGAAATCAAGCAAAAAAGAAAAACTGATAGACACAAACAACAGTGTGGTGATTGTGGTGGGGATATGGGTAGAGGATAAAGAGCATATAGGGGTATAAATAAAAGGAAATAAGGGAATAAAATATAATAAAAATGAACTGTTAAAAAAAGAATATGTGAAAACCTCATACAGACATGGACAACAGTGTGGGAATTGACTGTGCAAACAGGGGTTGGGATGGGCAAAGGAGGTAAAAGGGGGAAAACTGGGACAACTGTAATAGAATAACAATAAAAATTACTTAATTAAAAAACTCATACAACTTCACAACACGATAAACAATGTGATTTTTAAAAATAGGTGAAATATCTAAATACATATTTCCCCAAAAATGATACACAAGTGGCCAGGAAACACATGAAAAGATGCTCAACATTATTACTATAAGAGAAATGCACATTAAACCACAATAAGAAAACACTCACTAGAATGACTAGAATCAAAATCAGACAATAAGTGTTGGCAAAGATGTAGGTAGCAGTCCCCAACTTTTTGGCACCAGGCACCAGTTTTGTGGAAGACAATGTATGATTCATAGGACTTTCCCAATAAATAGCAGTAATTATCAGTATTTTCTTGATTTAAATAAGTAAGCCAAGTCTTACACATTCATTTTCTCTCCTCCCTTCCCATGACCTTTGCATTATTTAACTAGCAACATGATGGGTGCCTTTGCACTTGAGGCCTTTTTTACAATTTAGACTTTTTATTTTAAGGACACAAAATTTTAGCAGAATTTCAATTCATAATGAGCATGTTAGGCTATCATTTTACTGCTGAGGTATCCAAAAATAACAAGTAGCTAGTTTTAGTATCAGTGTCACACAGAATTAACAAGGTGAGGTCTAGTACCCAGGTCTCTTGTCTTCCATTTCTTAGCGCATTATTACAGTCATTCTGTATATCCCTTGCAGAAGGGCAGTTGTTTTTTTTTTTTTTTTCACACTTTTCTGTATGACTCATAACAACCACTGTAATTTAGTCTAGGGCATATTTTTTTCACACATACACCCAAATATCTCATGGCCAATAGTTTTGACCAATAGGATAGGACATCTTTTACTTTATTATAGGGTCAATAAGAGCAGAGAACAAAGCTACATATTATGAAAATGAGGAAATGGGGATCTGGGGTGAAAGAGGCAAGAGAAGGCAAAAAGAGCTGAGTCTAAGAATTCAATGTTTTCATTGATTTTTTTACATTTCATTCAAACAGCTGTTCAATTTAGTAAAAGAACATGTCAGTTAATCTGATTTACAACTAAAATAGCTTATTTTTTGTTTGCTTTGCCATCATATTGGTGGTATATGACAACAGACATCCTCAAAGAATCTGATGAGTCCCAAGAGAAGAAGCCATTGAAAAGAAATCAGGCCCGGAAAAAAGACCCAACTTTGAGGTAGATGGGTCAGCTTTGGCATTTATCTCACAGCAATCAATGGTGAAGATTCCCACAAAGGCTACAGGTTGACTAGTTGGTTATTTTCTCCTGAAAAAGAAGCCACGTGGAGGATCAAATTAAAATTCAATGGCTACAGAAGGAAGGTACCTGAGTGGAAGACCCTATTACAATTTATGTTGATTTGTATCAAGCTTAATTTTTTGTACTAAGTTATAATTTTCTACTTACTACTGTTCAATTGAATTAAAAAATGATCTCAGTTAACAGCACAATTCTTCTCAGAATTGCAGTAAAAATCATGTAAATCTCACAGTTTGAATCTGTTCTAGACATGCAATGTGATAGAGATTGCATGGACTACAAGATCAGAGAAAACTGACTGTGTGATCTCATGTTAAATAAACATAATTTTTGTCAAGCAATACACAATTACCTTACTCTCAAGATGGCAGCAAAAGTTGAATAAAATATAATATATGAGGTCTGGCAAAAGTAATGCCTACTTCAGTGTGGTTGGTAGGATAATAAGAAGGGTGCAATAATTTAATTTTAACATTAAGTGTCATATGGTGTGCTTCAGTGTGATATTTTTATGTTACAGAATTATATGCTTATGATTTTGTAGTAAAAAGTGTGTTATTTGTGCAGGACTCTGTATAAACACTCCTGATGTACTGAACATATTACAAAATATTAAAGAGTCAAGTAAAATTCTTTAGAGAAGTAAACAAATGTTTTTTTACAAACTAAACAAGAAATTGATTTATACCTTGAAGAAGAATGTATTTCATTTGAATCTGCATTAATTTCAATAGGAAGAATAAATGCTTGAATGCATGTTAGGAACTAGGAATTGCTTTAAATATTTTACATATACTAAACTAATGTTCACGGTAACCAAACAATCCTAATAGGCAGATATTATCTTTATCTTTATTCATCAGATATGAAAATCTTAGCACATTAACACATATAGGTTAACATCACACAGTTCTTGGTAGAAGATTCAGAACTATAACTCAGTCAGTCAGCCATTACAGTGTATCCTCTTACTCACCTTGCTGTCTGTGACAATCAGGAGAGGTAAAGTTATGCTTCAATAACAATTAGTCTCAAAATTTCAGTGAATTAAAGCAAAAAATATTATGTCCCTCTCATCCTTGTCTATTTCTTGGTATATAGGGTGTCTAACCTAAAATTGCCTCACTCAAGGCCTCCACCATGTTGAACTGGTTGCCTCAAAGTAAAAATGGGATATAATAAATATTTTAATGCCAAGATAAATGACAAATATCGAGTCACCTTACATTTCACTGGACCAGTCAAGTCATATGGTCATGCTCCACTTCAAGGTAGTGACAAGTACAAAATAACAATGTCTCTGGAATGAGAATAACTAGAATACTGGTGAAGAGTAACACTGACTTCAAAACGAGGCATCCAAAACTCAAACATATACTAATGTACTTACAGTCATATGGATATATGCACAAAAACACACTGAAAAGCATATGCCTACATTTAAAAGCACACTAAATATTTCAGTCAACTCTTTCTTTCTTTCTTTATTTTCTTTTTTTCTTTTTAACAAGCATATCTTTATTGAGGATCATCCTGCATTATTTACACTGAGACTATATGGTAAACTAGTGATGCAGGATGTCTTTTTAAAAATATATAAATTTCAATAAGCAAAAGGTTGAATAACCTATAGTATGAAGTGGGATAACACTAACATCAAACTCTGACATTTTAGTTAGTCTGTGACCCGGTAAGTACATATTACTGAGAAGTATGATAAATTAATTTCTTGATTTTCTGTTAAGGTGGCAGAGTAGTTAAACACTATGATCTATCACCTCCTACAACCACATCAAAATTACAAATAAATTGTAGAACAACAATCATTAAAACCCCCCTGAAGTCTAGCTGAACAAAAATCTTATAATTATAGCTATAAAGAAGAAGCCAGGTGGAGACTGGTAGAAGGGGTGGAAATATAGAGTGGGTAGGTCCCAAATTTATGAGGGAAATTAAGAATGAGGAGGAATATCACAACTGCTGAGGTAACTCCCTGAGGAGCAAGGAGTCTCAGCCACACTCTGAGCTCCCCTGCCTGGGCAACAGTGTCAAAAAAAGAAAACACCTATATTTGGCAATGAAACACAGTGAGGCTTGCATCTAAGTGAGAGAAATGTTGCTGTACTTTCAGGTGTTCCTCTTGAGAAACTGTGCATGGACTCACTTGTTCACAGACTCGCTTACTCTGGACTCCAGTGTCGGGGTGACAGCTCAAAGAATACCAGGGACATGTGGGTAGAAACTGAATTGCTGGATTCACGGTGAGAACTGAAAGGTGGAGGGGTCAAGGAGGCTCTCTCTGGGGATAGTTACTGGCAGGTGATATTGTTTGAGCCCTCCCTCCACCCATGTGGTAAGTGAAAGTCAAATCTGAGCTTTCCATTAGCCTGCCTAACACTGTTCACACTACCATGGTGGTTCCCCAAGAATCTGCTCTGCCCTACGCATGTGCCAAGCCTAAGCTGCTTCCAGCAGTTTTTCCACACAACTGGCTTATATTAATTTATACTTCAGACTTTCCTAAAAATCTCTTAAAGGTCCACTAACCCCAAACAATCAGATGCTGGCCTTTGTATGCCCTGTACCCCTTGTAAACAACCACAAGTCCATCCCTAACAGTGACCAGTCTGAACTTGCACTGTAAGACCTATTACATTGTCCCATCATGGCATAAGCTGCAGCCATTCTTGGCCTGAAATGTAGATTCAACTAAGCTGCAACATACTAACACAAGAGGCAGTTGATATTAGCTCATGTTTTGGTACCCAGCAAACAATTCCAAGCTCAGCACTGGTGGCAGCCAGCCTTTCTCAGTAGTGTAGATTCTCTGAAGTGCCTTCAAGGCTAGTCAAGTGACAACAAACCACAAATTTCATTGTTGCTCCCACCACAACAGCCAAAGATGCACACAAATTTTAGCTGATCATGGTTTGCACCAGAACCCCTCCCAAGATCCTCCAGAACCAACACCCAGTATCCAGATTCAGACCACACCACGATACCACCAAACAAACGCCACAAATGACACACTTGAAGAATGATTTCAGCAAGTAACACCCACTTTGTGGGGTAAACATTTGTCCAATAGCTTGTCTGCTGTAGCAACAGCTAGCCCTAAAAGCCAGTCATCCTGAATCAATTCCATGCACTGATATGCCGTTGACAATCATGGCTCAATGACAATAGGAAAATATGCATAATCCACACAAAGGACACCCCTGGAGCACCTGGCTCAATTAAACAGGTAGACTGAATCACTGGGCTTCATAGGACAACTGCTACTACAAGTCACTCTGTAAGGACTAAAAGACATAGCAGTTTTACTTGATACATTAAAAAATAGCGAAAGTCAACAAATGTGAGGAGATAAAGAAACATGTCCTAAATGAAAGAATAGGACAAAACTCCAGGGGAAAAAAAAAAAAAACTAAATTAAATGGAGAAAAGCAATATACATGATACAGAGTTCAAAATACTGGTAAAACTGATGCTCAATAAACAGGGAAGATAAATAAGCTCAGTGAGGACTTACAAAAGATACAGAAAACATAAAAATGAACCAGTGGGAAATGAAGAATACAATGAATGAAATGAAGAATGTATTAGAGAGAATCAAAGGCAGATTATGTGAAGCACAGGATTGCACCAGCAATCTGGTAGACAAGGTTGCAAATAAAGAAATCATGTGAAACAGCAAAAATAAAAAAATAATATTAAGGGACTTAAGTAGAAAAATATAAAAAAATATGAACAAGAAAATATCTAATAGAAAAAAATTTAATGTCAAAGGCAAACAATATAAGCACTGGATCAACCAACTGTAAACCTATTGATAGTACAATTGTTAAAAGCAAAAGTGAGAAAATTAGGTGCAATTTTAATAATAAATTAAGGGATACTTGCAAAATAACACATGAAAAAGTAAAAAATACTGACAAAATATAAACATGGAGGAGGTGAGTAAAACTCTAGTGATTTTAGAATTCTTTTAAACTCATTTTACAGTAAACTTGAAATAGACTGCTATAAACATAGCTTGGTATATATAAAACACAAGTTACCACCAATCAAAAAATTATAAGGAATAGACAAGAAACAAAGAGAAACAAGTACAGATATGACATCATAGAATGTCATCAACATACAGAAGGAGAGAACAAGAGATAAGAAAGTAACAGAAAACTACTACACATGGTTGATGAATGAATTAAAAAGATGACCCATAAATATGCTGCCTGAAAGAGGCCCATACAGAATGAAAGTAAATACATGATGAAAAAAGATATTTTATTTTAATAGAAATATTAAAAAAAATACCTAGGTTGGCAATAGTTAGATAAATAGATTTTAAAATAAGGACAGTAACAAGAGACAACAAAGAGCGTTTTATAAGGATAAAGAGAACAATCAAACAAGAGTCTATAACACTCATATATATCTATATACCCAGTGTAGGAATACTAAAGTTATTTCAAGGGAATATTGACAGATAAAAAGGGAGAGATTAATAGTAATAAAGTAATAGTAGGGAGCTTTTAACAGCCCATTGAAACACAGAAAATTGGTAAGAAAACAGTAGTTTAAATCACACCCCAATAAAACAAAGTTAAAGGAGTTCATCATTACCAAGCCCTTATTATATGAAATGTTAAAGGGACTTATCTAAGTAATAGAAGAAGATCAAAAGATATGAACAGTAAAATGACAACAAACACAACTATCAACAACTGAACCTAAAAAACAAAAACAAAAACTAAGCAAACACCTAGAACAGGAAGAGAACCAGAGAAATGGAGATCACATGGAGGGTTTTCAGTGGGGAAGGGGAGAGGAAGAATGTGGGGGAAAGGTTCAGGGAATAAGAAGCAGAACTGGCAGGCATAAAATAGACAAGGAGAGATAAAGAATGTATAAGAAAGAGAGATGTCAAAGATCTTATACATACAGCCCATGGTGGACATGAACTGGGGGGTGATGCTAGAGGGTTGGGGGGTACAGGGTGGAGGGGAAATGAAGGGGGGAAAATTGGGAAACTGTAATAGCATAATCAATAAAATATACTTTAAAAAGAAAAAAAATGACACATTAGATTAGATATCCTTCATTGATAAATAAATATATACAAATATATACATATATATAGAGAGAGAGGGAGAGAGGGAGAGAAAGAGATGATTTTACTTGAAAGTAGCAAAATATACATTCTTTTTAATTGCACATTTTCCAAGATAGACCACATGTTAGGCCACAAAATAATTCTCAATTGATTTAAGAAGATTGAAATCATATCAAGCATCTTCTCTAACCAAAATAGTATAGAACATGGAACAATCACAGAAAGAAATTGAAAAACACATAAACATCTAGAGGCAAAAGAGCATGCTACTAAACAATGAAAGGGTATACAATGAAATCAAAGGAAGAAATCAAAAGATACCTTAAGACAAATAAAAATAAAAACACAAGGACTCTAAATATATTAGTTGCAGAAAACGCAGTATTTTTTAAAGATTTTATTTATTTTTAGAGCGAGGAGAAGGGAAAGAGAAAAAGAGGAATAGAAACATCAATGTGTGATTGCTTCCCACGTGCCCGCCCCCCCTGGAGACATGGCCTGCAACCTAGGCATGTGCCCTAGACTGAAAATCAAACCATCAAACCTCTGATTCACAGGCCCACACTCAATCCATTGAGCTATGCCAGCCAGGGCCATACAAAGCAGTTCTAAAAGGAAAATTTATAGCAATACAGCATTACGGACCTACCTCATGAAGCAAACAAAAAAATCAAATAAACAATCTCAACTTTTTTTTTAAAGATTTTATTTTTATGTATTTTTAGAGAGAGGAAAAGGGAGGGAGACAGAGAGGGAGATAAACAGCAATGTATGGTTGCCTCTCACATGGCCCTCACGGGGACCTGGCCTGCAACCCAGGCATGTGCCCTGACTGGGAATTGAAATGGGACCACTTGGTTCCCAGCCCGCGCTCAATCCAATGAGCTACACCAGCCAGGGCTTAACAATCTCAACTTTTGAATTGGCATTTCAGGGCTCTTAGGGTATAATCCCAGTAGTGGAATTGATGGGTCGAAAGGCAGTTCCATTTTCATTTTTCTGAGGAAGTTCCATACTGTTTTCCACAGTGGCTACACCAGTCTGCATTCTCACCAATAGTGCAGTAGGGTTCCCTTTTCTCCACATCCACTCCAACAGTTATCTGTTGCTTTGTTGATGATGGCCATTCTGACTGGTGTGAGGCGGTATCTCATTGTGGTTTTAATTTGCATCTCTCTGGTGGCTAATGATGTTGAGCATCTTTTCATATGTCTCTGGGCCCTCTGTATGTCCTCTTTCAAGAAGTGTCTAGAACCTATGCACTCCAATGTTCATAGCAGCACAATTTACAATAGCCAAGTGCTGGAAACAACCTAAGTGCCCATTGACAAATAAGTGGATCAAGAAACTATGGTATATTTACACAATGGAATTCTATGCAGCAGAGAGAAAGAAGGAGCTTATACCCTTTGTGACAGCATGGATGGAACTGGAGAGCATTATGCTAAGTGAAGTAAGCCAGGCGGTGAGGGAAAAATACCATATGATCTCACCTTTAACTGGAACTTAATCAACAAAAGCAAAAAGCAAGCAAAACTAACCAGAAACATTGAAATTAAGAACAATCGAACAATAGCCAGAGGGGAGGGGGAAGGGGACAATGGGGAGAAGGGTTTTCAGGAACCACTATAAAGGACACATGGACAGAACCAAGGGGGGGGGATGGAGGCAGGGGAGGGAGGTGGGTTTTGAGGTGGTGGGGGGTGGGAGGGGAGAGGATGCAAACAACTGTAATTGAACAACAATAAAATAATATTAAAAAAAAGAGAAAAAACATAATCAAACATAAATATCTTTCTCATTGAGATAAAATGTTTACTTTTTAGTTTGCTCTGTTATTACTAATTGACTTGGGCCTTTGTTTTACAAAGCCTTTTTTATAAATAGTCTTAAAAGAAAAAAAGAAAATAATGTTTTTTTGCTAATTCAAATAAATAGCAATTATGGTAAAAAACAAAACAAAACAATCTAAACTTACACCTAAAGGAAATATAATAAGAAGAACAAACACACACAAAGTGAGTAGAAGAAAGTAAATAATAAATATCAGTGTGGAAATAAAACAAAGTCTAAAATAACAATAGAATAGATCAATAAAACCAAGAGCTGGTACATTGAAAAGACTATATAAAATGTCAAGGGATTAGCCAAATAACATATATGTAGATATGTATACATATCTATACATACATATATATGTTATTCTTCTTTGAATGTCTGATAAAATTCACCTGTGAAATTCACCTATTGTGTGTGTGTGTGTGTGTGTGTGTGTGTAATAGACACAGGCAACAGTGTTGTTATGGCTGGAGGGAAAGGGGGAGGCTGGGTGGCAGGAGGCAAAGATAAGGGAAAAATGAAGACATCTGTAATAGTGTAAACAATAAAGTTTTAAAAATTAGTTTTAAAAAAAAGCCCTGGTCAGATGATTTCACAGGTGAATTTTATCAAACATTCTAAGAAGAAATAGTACCTGTTCTTCACAAACTATTCCAAAAATTTAAAGAGAAAAGAAACCTCCCAAACTTATTTTATGATGTCAGCATTACCTTGATACTGAAACCAGAGAAAAACACTTCCAAAAAAAAAAGAAAATTATAGGCCAATATCCCTCATAATCATAGATGCAACAAATTCTTAGTAAATTGAATTCAGCAATACATTAAAAAGATCACACCCCATGATCAAAGCTGGTTCAATTTCCCCCAATCAATTGACAAAACAGTAAAACAAAGTAAAAGATAAAAATATGTAATATCATTAGATAAAGAAAAGTCATTTAAAATCAACATCTACTTGTGATAAAAACTCTCAGCAAACTGGGGATAGAGGGAACATTCCTCAACATAATAAAAGACATTTATATTAGATGCATAGCTAACAGCACAGTCAACAGTGAAAAGCTCAAAGTTCTTTTCTTCAAGATCAGGCATAAGAGAAGAATGTCCACTTTTACCCTCTTTTTCAACATGGTACTGAAAGTTATAGCCACATCAATCAGACAAGAAATATAAATACAAGGCATCCAAATAAAAAAGCTAGAAGTAAAACTCATTATTTGACAATGTCAGTATACTAAATACTGACATTGGATATTAACTTTAGATATTCTACCAAAAAAACTATAAGAACTAATAAATGAATTCATTAAAGTAGCAGGATACAAATTTAATATTTAAAAATCTGTTGTATTTGTATATGCAAATAAGAACTTATTAGAAAGAGACAATAAAACAATAACAACTACATCAAAATGAATAAGATACATAGGAACAAAAAAAAGGAAATCCTATAATCAGAAAACAATAAGATACTGAAAAAAGAACTTGTTGAAGACTCAAATAAATAGAAAGCTATACCATGCTTATGGACAGGAATAATTAATATCATTAAAATGTTCACACTACTCAAAACAATCTACAGATGTGATGAAATTCCCATCAAATTACCAATGACATTATTCACAGACTAGAAAAAATAAGCTTGAATAGCCAAAGCAATTTTGAGAAAAAACAACTGAGTTGGAGGTAACATACCACTTGATATCAAACTACTACAAAGTTACAGCAATCAAATCAACATGGTACTGACATAAAAATACACAAATGAATGGAACATAATAGAGAACCAAAAAATAAACCAATTCCTATATGGTAATTTAATCCATAACAAAGGAGGCAAAACAATATAATAAGGTAAAAAGTATCTCCTCGATACATGGTGTTGAGAAAACTGGACATGTACATGCAAAAGCAAAAAACTGGATTACTTCATATCAGCATATAAAGGAATAAACTCAAATGAACTTAAAAAGGCTTAAATGTAAGAGCCTAAACAATAAAACTCATAGAACAAAACATAGGTAGTAAATCCTTTGACATTGCTCTTAGTAAATTTTTTTTGGGGGTTATGTCTGCTCAGCCAGGAAATCAAAAGATAAAAACAAACAAATGGGACTATATCAACCCAAACAGTTTTTGCACAGCGAAAGAAACCATCAACAAAACAGAAAGACAACATAAATGGGAGAAGATATTTACAATGATACATATTAAAAACTCAATAACACCAAAAACAAAACAAAAAAAAATATTAAAATATAGGCAGAAGGCTGAGTAAACATTTCTCCAAAGAAGGCAGACAGATGGCCAACAGACATGTGAAGAGATGCTCATCATTACTAAAATTGGGGGATGCAAATTAAAACCACAATGAGATATATCGCCTCACCTGAGAGAATGACTATAAATCAACTAACAAGTACTGGGAAGAATTTGGAGGAAAAGGATCCCTTATGCTGTGTTTGTGAGGTTGTAAATTGATGCAACCAATTTTAAAAAAATTTTGGAGGTTTCTCAGAAAATTAAAAATAGAACTACAATATGACCTGGAAAACCCAGTTTTAGATATTTATATGAAGAAATCCAAAACATCAATTCAAAAGGATATGAGGGGCGACACAAAAAATCAGAAATTATAAAATAATGTGTATTTTTACATGTTTAAACTTCAGTCACCTTCAATGTATCCTCTATTTGATGCAATACACCTATCGAGACATTTTTTCACTGCTCAAAACAGTTTTTGTAGTCATTGATTTTGATAACGTTTAGTGCTTCTGCTGCACATCTTCCACATCAGCAAAATGTATCCTTTTGAGGGCTTTTTTCAACCAGGGAAAGAAAAAATTGCTTGGTGTAAGATGGGTGAAGAGGGAGGATGAGGCACCGTTTTGGGTCAAAAACTGCTGAACACTCAGCATGGTGTGGGCAGGTGCACTTGTAAATCACCCACCATGAAATGGGCAAACACACTGAAAGAGTCTAAAAAAAAAATTCACTGAAGCTGGACACAGCCTCTTACAATAATGTCAGCTAGTTCACTGTTACAGATGGGTTCCTAGAACACTCGCCTAGTAGGGGAAGCCTGTACTACAGGAGACCCACCCTCCAGAAGTCAATTCCAGTATTTTGGATCCCCCTCATATATGTAGCCCTATGTTTTTGCAGCATTTTTGAAAATATCTTATATATCAAAGCAACCTATGGGTCCATTGACAGATAATGTATAAGGAACAATCAATACATATGTATAACGGCATATTCATCAGTCATAACAAAGGATGACTTCTTGTCATTTATGATAACATAACTAGACATATTATACTAAGTGAAATAAGTCAGAGAAAGGCAATGATTTCACTTTTACCATATGATTTCACTTACATGTAGAAGTTCAAGAACAAAATACACTAATAGATATAGAGAATAAACTGATGTTTGCCAGATGAGAGGTAATGCTTGGGAGGCTGGATGAAAAAGGTGAGCAGATTAAGAAGTACAAATTGTCACTTACAAAATAGTCTTGCATGATAGGGAACATAATCAATAATATTGTAATATTTATGTATGATGTCAGGTGCCTACTAAACTTATCAGGAGGACAATTTTGTAAGTTATATAAATGCCTAATCATTATGTTGCATACCTGAAATTAATATAGATATAATTAAAATTTTCTAATTTTTAATAGAACTATTGCAACTATAACTGAAAAACACTTTTTAAATGAACCTAATATATAAATAAAAATAAATTGATTTGTCAATAGTTTTGTCAATAGATATTCAAAGATATTAAAATATTCGTCCAATTTTCATCCACCTAGGAATGTTAATCTCCTTTTCTTCTTGGTCATTTACCAATCATATATATTTACATGCAACTTTCATTACAGGTCATCTTTTGTAAACCAGGTGTCAACTGTCTGGTAGTTTCATGTGCCTCATCTATAACTTTTTTTTTTTAAGATTTTTATTTATTTATTTTCAGAGAGAGGAGAAGGGAGGGAGAAAGAGAAATGTATGGTTGCCTCCAACATGGCCCTCACTGGGGGCTTGGCCCACAACCCAGGCATGTGCCCCGACTGGGAATCAAACCGGGATCCCCTGGTTCCCAGCCTGTGCTCAATCCACTGAGCTACACCAGTCGGGCTCATCTATAACATTTTTTTGGTGTGTTTCATCTTAAGTCTAACACCAACTATTTCTGAGGATTTAAGGTAGGGGTGAATACATATGAATACATATAATCTACTAGGAACATTCTTGCTCCAATTTTCTACCTTAGATAATGTTTAATCTTTTGTTTCACTTCTTTCATACAATGCCTTTAAGAACAAAAATCGGAACCAGGTCCACTTCTGCACTCACTTGCAAATATCATGTATTAGTTAGCTTGGGTTGCCGTAACAAAATACCGCAGGTTGAGTGACTTCAGCAAAATAAATTTGTTTTTTTCAAAGCTATGAAGCTTAGAAGTCCAAGATCAAGGTGTTGGCAGGTTTGTTTTCAACTCAGATTTCTCTCCATGCCTTGCAAAAAGCTTCCTTACTGCTATGCTCTAACATGGTCTGCCCTCTGTGTGAGAAACTCCCTGGTGTCTCTTTCTCTTCTGGTAAGAACACCAGTTCTATGGGATTAGGGCCCAGCTCTATGACCTCATTTAACCTTACTTCACCTTCTTAAAGTTTCTCTCTCTCAATGTAGTCTCACTAGGGGTTGGTATTCAGCATACAAATTTTAGAGGAGACACAATACAGTTCATATCATATCACTACAACTGTTTCAGGGATGTCCTATATGCCACTGAAAGCATGGTAAAAATAGTCAGTACACTAGAAAACTGTTATTTTCATTGACATTTTTTAATTTTTTGTTTTTGTTACTACAGGGTGAATGAAGTCAGTCAGGCTACCTCACCCAGATGTCTGTGCAACTAAGAGAAGCAGTATTCCCATAACCTTGAGAATGAGCCCGCATATGCAGAATCATGCTTTGTTATACAGTATCTTGGCATCCTACTGACTTTGTGTGCACTTAGTATATTAGGGGGTTGGGATTCCCTGCCAGTGCAACACGTGGCTTGTGGCTTGTGTGGATCACCCCACCCTTGAATATTGCATGTCAGGCATTCCCAGGGCTCTGTGCATTTTCTTACGTCTGCTCAAATCCCAAGTGTACATGCCTGGCCTTAAAAGGCTGCAAGACAGTTACTATTTAGAGAACTCACAAAAAAACATAGAACTAAATCTAAGACATCAATTTCTTGATTATCTTTTGGCCACTCTTACTATTGAGAGCTGCTTGCCAAGACCCTGATTTTCACTGTGTCACTGGGCCCCTCTTTCTTTCTCTTCTCTCAGTCTAGCTATCGGGCTTCAATCTACCCCTGTCTCTTCTCAAATCCTCTTTCTGAACTGGAAAAACTGAGCCTCATCTTGGTTTCGGTATCTCCACCAAGACTGCATGCTAATGAATCCTCATCTTCCATTCACTATACAGTTTCTAGAGTGTTTCCCTAAGCAAATAACCCAATACTTGGAAAGGAATTAGTTCCTGCCTTAACAGAGAAGAAGATATAGTCAACTTTGATTTTATATTGATTTTAAATGGTTCAATGGTGATTTGAAATAACGCAACTAAGGCTCAGGGCACTGTTTCAAAGAAAAATAAAAACTCAGAAACAAAATAGTACATATCATATTGTTTAGAAATACAACAAAGTTTTGTCTGGGTAACAGACAGTGGCAGCTTCTGCTGTGGGCTGGCCATGGAGAAGAGACAGGGTCAAGACATGCAAACAGGAGCCCCTGTAAGATGGGGATACATTCTGAGAAATGCATCATTAGGTGATTTTGTCCTTGTGTAAACATTGTAGAGTACACTTACACAATCCTAGGTGATATAAGCTACTACACACTAGGTTGTATTGTCCGTAGGCTACAAATCTGTACAGAATATTACTGTATAAAACAACACAAGATTAAATCAAACACAAGAGAGGGGGGGAAAGATGGCGGTGGAGTAGGAGGGGGTGGGTTCGGCTTCCTCCTGCCCACTGGTGGGATATCTGGCCGATTCTGAGGAGCGGAGCGATCGCCCAGCTGTATTCCAGCATGTGGGAAGATTGGCGACCAAGATTGCACACAGTTGAAAGATCAGATGGTAGGGAGTCTGCTTCAGAGTGAAGGGATTCCTCGGGACCAGCGGGGAACTGGGAAGACAGCGGATCCAGCCACGGCAGCTGCCCAGTCTGCTGCAGGAGCCTGGGGAGGGAGCTGGATTGGGGTGTGAGTAGCCAAAGCAGGCGTGCGCCTCTGTTGGGAGAGGCTCGTCCCCGGCAGCCCAGAGGTTGGTGCCTACGTGGGGACTGGTCCGCAGAGGCTGGCGATCCCAGTGGGAGGAATTGGAGTTTGAATTGAACAGGAGACCCGAGGCCGGAGCTCCGGGACCAGGTGCACCCTGCAAAGCCAGTCAGGGGCGGCTGGGGTTTGTGCATGACTCGGCGCCCGGACTGGGTGCTAGCGGGCACCGAGTCCAGAGACAGAAGCAGTTGGCAAATTCAGGGACGCGGAGCTCACTTCTGGAGGGCCTGAGACACAGCCCAGCCCCTGTGATCAGAGACCTGCGATGCCAACTGCCTCTGTGGGAGAGGGAGGGGGGAGCCCCATTGAGGGGAGCCACAGACATCAGAAACTCTTGACTCAGTGTGGAGGCCAGGCAGCCCAAGAAGAATGCTGCGAATTCTTAGCAACTGGGCTGAAAGGAGGACGGCAGCTAAGTGTGCAGCTCAGGAAGGAAGAAAGAAAAGGAAACCTGATATCTTCCCAGCCTGTCGCAGACAGAAGGACCAGAGGAGCAGGCCTGACCGGACACATTTAAAGCCAGCCAACAGAAGGGGATTTGTGTGCGTGTGTGTGTGTGTTTTCTGTTTGTTTCTTTGTTGGTTTTCCCTCACCCTTCTTCTTATCTGTCCTTCTATATTTTTTTAATTCCTTCTACATCCCTTCATTTAGTATTCCTAGTTTTCTCCTCTTTTTATTTCTTATTTTTATTACATTTTATTTTAGTTTAGTTTTTTCCCTTTTTTTCTTCTTTTTCTCCCTTCCCTTCTCTTATTTATCCACAGGTGAGACATTAAAACCTGGAATTGTGAAGAGAATAGAGTGGGACTCAGACAAGAGCCAGCCTAAAAAACAGAGACAGTGACACAAACTTAACTTTGCTGCTCGAGAGAACTTGACAGATCAATTTAAGAATCAGAGGCTAGCAGGAAGAATCCCACAAACAATGGGAAGACAAAGAAAAAATCCCCAAATGAAAGGAAAGGAGGAAGCCCCCGGAAAGAATGATAAATGAAACAGAGGCAAGTCAACTATCAGATATTGAGTTCAAAGCATGTGTTATCAGGCAGCTTAAGAAATTCGAGAAGCTCGATGAGCTCACAGAAAATTACCAGACATTACAGGGAAACTATAATGAACTCACTGCAAACTATGTCAACATAAAAAAGGAAATAGAAGCTATTCACAAGGGCCAAGAGGAAATGAAGAATACAATATCTGAACTGAAGAACACAATAGAAGGAATCAAAAGCAGGTTCGATGAGGCAGAGGATCGGATCAGTGAGCTGGAGGACAAGGTTGAAAAAAGCACCCAAAAAGAGCAAGAACAGAAAAAGAGGCTCAGAAAGAATGAAGAGGTATTAAGGGAAATGCAGGACAACATGAAACATAGAAATATTCGTGTAATAGGGATACCAGAAGGAGAAGAAGAACAGCAAGGGAAGGAAAACCTGTTCGAAAAAGTAATGATGGAAAACTTCCCTAATCTGATGAGAGAAAAAGCCACACAAATCCAGGAAATACGGAGAGTCCCAATCAAAAGGAACCCTAACAGGCCCACTTCAAGACACATCATCATTAAAATGGCAAAATTCCAAGACAAAGAGAGAATCTTAAAGGCAGCGAGGCAGAAACAGGAAGAAACATACAAGGGAGCCCTGATAAGGTTAGCAGCTGACTTCTCAATGGAAACACTCCAAGCCAGAAGGGAATGGCAATAAATATTCCAAGTAATGAGAACCAGGCACCTGCAACCAAGACTACTCTACCCAGAAAGGCTCTTAATCAAGATAGATGGCCAAATAAGGAGCTTCCCAGACAAAAGGAGTATGAAAGAATACACCTCCACCAAACCAGCTCTTGCAAGAGATGCTAAAGGGACTGACTTAAGGAAAGAAAGAGAAAGAGAGAGAGAGAAGAACACACGTACAAAAAATTGGCAATGAATAAGTACCTATCAATAATAACCTTAAACGTAAATGGATTAAATGCTCCAATTAAAAGAGATAGAATAGCGGAATGGATAAGAAAGCATGATCCACACATATGCTACAAGAGACCAACCTCAGGACAAAAGACATAAACAGACTGAAAGTGAAGGGCTGGAAACAAGTTTTCCAAGCAAACAGACAAGAAAAAAGAGCTGGGGTAGCAATACTCATATCAGACAAAATAGACTTCAAAAAAGGGGCCTTAAAGAGAGATCCAGAAGGACACTTTATAATACTCAAGGGAAGAATCCACCAAGAAGACATAAACATTGTAAATATATATGCACCCAACACAGGAGCACCCAAATACATAAAGAAAATCTTGGAGGACTTCAAGAATTATATTGATAGCAACACAATTATAGTAGGGGACTTCAACACCCCACTGTCAAAAATGGACAGATCCTCCAAACAAAATATCAGCAAAGACATTGTGGCATTGAACAATGCCCTAGAAGAAATGGATTTAACTGATATATGTAGGGCCGTTCACCCCAAAGAAGCTAAATACACATTCTTTTCAAATGCACATGGAACATTTTCAAAAATAGACCATATGATAGGACACAAAACAAGCCTCAACAAATTCAAGAAAATTGAAATCATACCAAGTATTTTCTCTGACCACAAGGGACTGAAATTAGAAACCAAACCAAAGGAAAAACCCCCAAACACTCAAAATCACGGAGACTGAATAGCATGCTATTAAACAATGAATGGGTCAAGGATGAGATTAGGGAAGAAATCAAAAAGTTCCTTGAAACAAATGAAAATGAACTGACAACAACCCAAAACTTATGGGACACAGCGAAGGCAGTCCTGAGAGGGAAGTTCATAGCGATACAGGCCTACCTAAAAAAAGTAGAAACAGTTTACACAAACAACCTAACCCTATGCCTACAAGAACTCAAGGAACAACAGCAAAGACAACCCAGGGCAAGTAGAAGGAAAGAAATAACCAAGATCAGATCAGAATTAAATGACATAGAGCTAAAAGGATAATTCTAAGGATCAACGAATCCAGGAGCTGGTTCTTTGAAAAGATAAACAAAATAGACAAGCCTTTAAGCAGGCTCATTAAGAAAAAAAGAGAGAGGAGCCAAATAAACTCAATCAGAAATGAAAGAAGAGATATAACAACTGACACGATACAAGTACAAAGGATTATAAGACACTACTATGAAGAACTGTATGCCAAGATATATGAAAACCTAGGAGAAATGGACAAATTTTTAGAAAAATATAATCTTTCAAAACTCAATAAGGAAGAAACAGAAAGCCTTAACCGACCAATAACAGCAAATGAAATTAAAGCAGTAATCAAAAAACTCCCAACACACAAAAGCCCTGGACCAGATGGTTTCCCAGGAGAATTCTACAAAGCATTTAAGGAAGAACTAACACCTATCCTTCACAGATTATTCCAAAAATCCAAAATGATGGAAGACTCCCAAACTCCTTTTATGATGCCAGCATTATCCTAATCCCAAAACCAGAAAAAGACACAACAAAGAAAGAAAACTTCAGGCCAATATCACTGAAGAACATTGACACTAAAATTCTCAACAAAATATTGGCAAACTGCATCCAGCAATACATCATAAGATCATTCACCATGGCCAAGGGGGTTTCATCCCAGGGATGCAAGGATAGTACAACATTCATAAAACAATAAACACAATAATCACATAAACAAAAGCAAAAAAAATCACATGATCATATCAATAGATGCATAAAAAGTATTCGATAAGGTACAGCATCCATTTATGATAAATACACTTAGCAAAGTGGGAATAGAGGGAGCATTCCTCAACATAATAAAGGCCATATATGAGAGACGTACAGCCAACATCATACTCAGTGGACAAAAACTAAAATCTTTCCCACTAAGATCAGGAACAAGACAAGGTTGCCCACTATCACCACTTCTATTCAACATAGTGCTGGAAGTTTTGGCCACAGCAATCAGACAAGAAAAGGAAATAAAAGGCATCCAAATTGGAAAGGAGGAAACAAAACTGTCGTTGTTTGCAGACAACATGATAGTATACTTAGAAATTCCTATGGACTCCGCCAAAAAACTACTCAATCTAATAATTGAATTTGGCAAAACAGCAGGGTATAAAGTCAATATCCAGAAATCAAAGGCATTTTTGTATAGCAACAGTGAAACAGCAGAAACAGAAATCAGGAAAAAAAAAAAAAAACATTTGATATAGCAACAAAAAAATAAAATAAAATACCTGGGAATAAACCTAAACAAGGAGGTAAAAGACCTGTACTCAGAAAACTACACAACACTGAAGAGAGAAATCATGGAAGACACAAACAAATGGAAACATATACCATGCTCATGGATTGGAAGAATCAACATCATCAAAATGTCCATACTCCCCAAAGCAATTTATCGATTCAATGAAATTTCTATCAAATTACCAATGACATATTTCACGGATATAGAACAAACACTTCAAAAATTTATATGGAACCATAAACGGCCCCGAATATCAGCTGCAATTTTGAGAAAGAAGAGCAAAGCAGGAGGGATCACAATTCCTGATATCAAACTATATTACAAGGCCACTGTAATCAAAACAGCTTGGTACTAGCATAAAAACAGACAGATAGACCAATGGAACAGAATAGAGAGCCCAGCAATAAACCCAAGTCTCTACGGGCAATTAATCTTCGACAAAGGGGCAGAAGCATGAAATGGAATAAACATAGCCTCTTCAACAAAGGGTGTTGGGAAATCTGGATGGCTACCTGCAAAAAGATGAAACTCGAGCACCAACTTACACCATACACAAAAATAAATTCAAGGTGGATAAAAGACTTAAATGTAAGTCGTGACACCGTAAAAGTTCTAGAGGAAAACATCGGTAGGAAAATCTCAGACATTCCACGCAGCAACATCTTCAATGATATGTCCCCTAGAGCAATGGACATAAAGGAAAGAATAAAGAAATGGGACCTTATCAAAATAAAGAACTTCTGTGGAGCTAAAGAAAATAGTATTAAAATAAAAAGAGAACCAACCGTATGGGAAAACATATTTGCCAATGACACTTCAGACAAGCGTCTGATCTCCAAAATATGTAAAGAACTCATACGACTCCACTCCAGAAAGACAAAAAACCCAATTAAAAAATGGGCAAAAGACATGAACAGACACTTCTCGAAAAAGGTATACAGAGGGCCCAGAGTCATATGAAAAGATGCTCAACATCATTAGCCATCAGAGAGTTGCAAATTAAAACCACAATGAGATACCACCTCATGTAGGGATTCTTTCTACACATGTGTAAACACGCAATCCTGAGAATTTACGCGTTTTGAGCACAGCTCTGCGTGATTCCTGTGTAGGCAAGTGTGGATCATGTCTGTGGAATAGGAATCCTCTAATGGGAATTTGGCAAAGATGTATCTTTAAAAATTCTGGCTTGCTGAGTCCTGTTTATGTGTACCCTGGTCTTGTCTGCCACCGGACCTGAATTTACATCCTAATGCTCTGTTAATGAGTAATCCTACCCATGTTCTGCCTAAGCCCATTAATGATCAATCCAATGTTAATATGTCCTAAAGCTTCTAATAAAAACCCCGGCTAAGCTACCCATGAGGCCTTTTCCCAAGATGGAGAAATTGGTCCTGTGGCTCTGGACTCTCTTCTCCCCACGTGTCTCGGTATGAGATTCTTTCACGTATCGAGTTGCGGTCACCCACGGGTTTTGCAGGGATGAAATCCCCATGACAACCTCACACCAGTCAGAATGGCCATCATCAACAAAGCAACAGATAACTGTTGGAGGGGATGCGGAGAAAAGGGAACCCTACTGCACTGTTGGTGGGAATGCAGACTGGTGCAGCCACTGTGGAGAACAGTATGGAACTTCCTCAGAAAAATGAAAATGGAACTGCCTTTCGACCCAGCAACTCCACTACTGGGATTATACCCTAAGAATTCTGAAAAAA
>PVJI01003063.1:94036-131744 GCA_004026765.1 Micronycteris hirsuta
CCAATGTTCATAGCAGCACAATTCACAATAGCCAAGTGCTGGAAACAACCTAAGTGCCCATCTACAAATGAATGGATCAAGAAACTATGGTACATTTACACAATGGAATTCTATGCAGCAGAAAGGAAGAAGGAGCTTATACCCTTTGCAACAGCATGGATGGAACTGGAGAGCATTATGCTAAGTGAAGTAAGCCAGGTGGTGTGGGACAAATACCATATGATCTCACCTTTAACTGGATCATAATCAAGAAAAGCAGAAAGCAAGCAAAATATAACCAGAGACATTGAAATTAAGAACAGTCTAACAATAGCCGGGGGGAGGGGGGAGGGGACAATGGGGAGAAGTGTTTTCAGGAAACACTGTAGAGGACACATGGACAGAACTAAGGGGGAGGAGGGAGGCTGGGGGGGAGGTGGGATTGGAGGGGAAGGGAGGAGGGGAGGGAAGAGGATGCAAAAAACTGTAATTGAACAACAATAAAGTAATTATTAAAAAAATAAAAATAAATTTAAAAAATTAAAAAAATAAATCAAACAAAAGAGAAAGTTATACATTCAAGAGACACTGTAAATACAAGATGTATGAGGCTCTTGCCAGTGTAACACGACATACTCTTTTACAGCAAACATTTTTTATAAGTTGGAAGAGTATACTCTAAAATAACAATAAAGAGTTCAGTAGAGTATAGTAAATACAAAATCTCATAACATTGCTGTTGATTATTGTTATCAAGTATTGGGTACTATACATAATTGTATGTATTATACTTTTATATGGGTGGCAACATAAGCTTGTTTACACCAGCATCACTACAAACACATGTGTTGTGCTATGACATCATGATAGCTACAACATCACTAAGTCATAAAATTTTTTAGCTCCATTATATTTTTATATGACCACCATCATATATGAGGTCATATATGCTGTCCAGCATTGATTGAAACATGTTGCAGTGCATGGCTGTAATTTTAAACAAAATTAATGAAGCTCAATCTTTGCAATTCTGTAACAGTGCTCACCACATTTTCTTTGTCTCTCTCTGCTAAGGACTGTTCTTTTGATTACAGGAGTAATATTTTACTGATCTGTGATTCCTCAAAGCCAGCAATAATGCTTGATAAATTCTCTTTAAGTATTTGATAACTACATGTTAATGAGGTAGGAAAGATGCAGCCAGCTCTGAAGGGATGAACTATCTGTTCTGTGTTGTCTTACCTAGGTAAGGATTATGAAAGGGCAAAACCAACAAGTACCATTCTGAAAGAGGTAGCATCATCCTAGTTAATTTTTTAGAGCAGGATTAACTATGACACCAGGACCACTGTGAGGAGAATGTCTAGATACTAGCTAAGGGCTTTGTTGATTCTGTTTAGCTTGGATAATCCAATCCCCTGATGCTAAAATATCAGAAGAGTTATTATAGTGTAGTGATTAAAAAAAATGGAAGAATTTTAGCCTTGCAAGAGCATGGGTGGTACTGGAGAATATGATGCTAAGTGAAATAAGCCAGTTAAATAAAGACAAATACCATACAATTTTATTCATATCTGGAATCTAATGAACAAACTGAACTAATAAGCAAAATAAAGACAGGCTCATAGAGAGCAGGCTGACAGCTTGGGATGGGGGTTAGATGGAGGAGGGATTGAGTAAAAAGGAAAAAGTACTCATGGATGTGGACAACAGTGGGTATAAGAGAGATAAATGGTAATGGAAAAAATACAATAAAAATTTAAAAAAATAGTAGACTTTAGTGTCCTACTTCTCATCCTTCCTAGTTATGTGACCTTGTGCAAATTACTTAACATCTGTTTTATCACCTGTAAAATGGGTAATAATAATACTTACTGTGATAGGCAGGTTGATGGCCCCCTAAATATGTTCACATTCTCAACTCCTGGAACCTGTAAATATGTTATTTTACATGGCAAGGGGGGAACTAAGGTTGCTGACCTCAAATTAGGGAGATTATCAACTGACCTCAAATTAGGGAGATTATCCTGGATTATCTGGGAGTGCCATAAATAATCACTAGAGTCCTTTAGTTTAGGAAATCGAGGTAAAACAATCATTCTCCAGCCATATAGTATGTAAAAAAGATGATTCTGACTGCTGGCTTTGAAGGTGAAAGAGGGTGATGAAAGAGGGTCATAAGATACGGAATGTGAGCAGCCATTGAAAGCTGGCAAAGCAAGAACATGGATTCTCCCCTACAGCCTGTGTAAGAAAGCAGCCTTTCCCACACCTTAATTTTTAATCTAGGGAGACCCATTTTGGATTTCTGACTTCCAGAATTGTGACATAATAAATGCCTGTTGGTTAATCAAAGTGGTTTAATTCTTAAAACATATACTGAGCTCTGATACATTCTATCCTATTGCATAAGTTGTAAACATTAAGTTGATTTTACAACCATTACCATATTTTGTTGTGTACAATGTGCTCTTGTGTATAATGTGCACCCAAGTTTTGGCCCAAACCTTCAGGAAAAATGTCTTTTGTTTTAAATTTTAATTCAATTATTTATTTTTTTATATTTAGAAACAAAACTGATTCTCATATTCCAGGGTAATATTTTGCATGCAGATATTGTTATTTCTTTCTAGAGTTATACTTTCAATACATAAGCATAAATAAAATAATTTAAAACATTTAGATAGATATGGAATTAGTACTATCGATGTGTAATGCTCATCTTTATTTTTCCCTCGAAAGTTTGGGCAAAAATGTACCCATTATACATGACAAAATATGGTAACAGGTCGTGACCTACAGTTTGGAAAACACTGGATTAAATAGATTAAATTAATTAACCAAAATCTAATAGCTACTCAGTATTGGAGACAGAATTTTAACCTTAGTTTGTCCAATTGCAAGCCTATACAAGTGCTGTTAACAACATGAAATTTTCTTCAGGGGATGAAAAATATATTTATAAGTCTACAGGAGTTTTCACTGGAAGCAGTTTACTGAGAAATAAAAAGAAACTTCTACATTTTACCCAGAACTGCTCATGCCACCTGTGAGGTTGGCTGGATTGTCCTTGAATTGGGGGTGCAGACTTGGTTAGGTAGCTAACTTTTAAGATGTTTTGCACAACTATTATTTTAAAGCATTTTTATAAAACTCAACACTGTCATCAGAACTGTAGCTCATTAGGCCTGTGCGGATTTTAATATAAAGGAGAAAAAGTACATGATATACTTAATGCAGTGAGTTTAATGATAAAATAAGTACATAGCATAGATTATTTTTCTTTTTGTCTATTAGAACTGCATCAATCTTGAATCAGGGACACATACATTCATCCACAGACAATGAAATACAAACGTATTTTATTCCAAATATTCAAAAGCCAAATGGGAACTATGTAGCAAAAAAATTAATGTTAGTAAGAAGGAATAAGAAGAACAAAGTGGGGGGAAGGAAAACAGCAAATGAAAATGGTTCCTGTGTTTTGTCCATCCTAAACCAAGAGCTGCATGTAAGCTTGCTCCCACACTGACAGGAGGTACTCACTTGTGGAGCTGAGGAAGAAGGACTCCAGCTTCACCCATATGGCTCCCACAACCCCATCATTGAAGTATGAGAGCCACCTGTACTGGCTTCCTCTCCAGAGTGAGACGGCTGATCCTTAAATGAGATGGTACTCGAGTCACACTGGGGGGTCTCGCTTGAATAGTGGACTCAGACAGCACGAGCATCATTTGGCAAAGATGGGGTAGCAGATGGGATAGATAGGAGGACATAAAGAAAACCATATACATTCTATAATATTTCAAATATTAAAAATAGACTTTTTTATTTCTTGTTTTCTCTTCACAATAAAACAAGAAAGACTCATAGGTCATTTTATATAAGTCCTCACATAGTTTTAATTTTTTTCTACCACATTATCCCAAACCAAATATCAAACTATATGTGGTAGAGGGCACTCACTGCTTAATTTTTTCCCAATTATTATGTAATGATGTATTGGAAAATGTAAAACAACCTGGACAATATGTTAATTTCAACTTCTATAAACCTATTTTTTTTTTTTTTTTTTTACTTTACTTATCTCATCTTGGACTGGCAAGAATGAGTTTTAGCAGTGGTCTAACCTGTTTGAATACCTCCAGTATTCTATACTGATCATTCTATTTTATGTCAATTTTATTACATTTTCTGCACTCAGGGAGAGTGGAAACAGTGAGACAGTCAGCTGGTGATGGAAATACAAAGATGATCAAGGCAGAATCATGAGTGAAGGGACTCTTAGTCCAGCCCAGAAACATGAAGGTTTGGTGGTGATTTCCAGAAGAGAAGGTCCAGAGCAGTCTTGAGGGAAGACTGGAAATTAAGCAGATGTTATTGGAAAATAAAGACAGCTCTGAGCAGAGCAAATAACATTATTGGATATATGAAAATGTGAATAAGTACTCAGAAAATTGAAAGCAGTTTGGTTTACAGGAACAAAGAAAGCTCTCTCTCTTCTCCCTCCCTCCCTCTCTCTCTCCCCCCACCCTGCCCCGTCCTTCTTGCTCTCTCTTCCTCTCATGCCTTCTCTCCTCTCTTTCTTCTCTTTTCATTTTATATAGAGCCTTTTCGGTTTCTCCTTAATTTTTCCTCATTGGTTCTAGTTGTACGTGTGAGTCTCAATTATCAGTTAGGGGCTATATCATTACTAATGTCAGAGAGAATGAAAAGGGAAAGAAGAATGAGGAGGAGGAAGAGGAGGTGGAGAAAAAACAAAGGAAAGAAAGAAGGGAGGGAAGGAATGGCAAATCCAATTAGCTCTAAAAAAAAGTAAAGATAATTATTTCAAATCTCACAGAAAGGCAATATTTTTTATCCCCAGAATCTCTAGTCAATTTCTCAAGGTTTATTGGTTACTTTTCTAATTTAATTATGACAGAGTAATATGGAATATGCACACTAGTAGAGTCTCTCACATTCTACCTCTAAAGCTGTTTCTCCACCTAAAATTGTGTGGTTGCTAATTATGTAAGAGTGGATTCTCTGAACAAAAATTAGGATATATTCTGGAAAGGAGAATGGATGTGGAAGGAGGACAAAAGTCAAGCCCAAACCAGTTCCACAACAGTTCCTCTTACAACTGACAGGATTAAAAATATCTGAAAAAGTCTTTGAGTGCTCCTTAAAGTTAAACAAATATAATATCTTTCAATGTGCCCCACATTTCAGGTTCACTCCATATCTTGATAATCATATTGAGAAAGAAAAATATACCAAAATATCTCATTAAGAAAATGATATATGAAAACTTTTCAGTGACTTACCAATGGCTCTTAGAATCAAGTGTGAAGCCTCTAATGTGACCCAAAAGTTTCCACATAATAAGTGTTGCCCCCACATCCAGACTCTTCTCTGCGACTCTGCCCCTCAGCTCAATATACCCACCATGCTAACTTCTCCCTCTTTCACTGGTCTTCCAAGGAGAACTCCTTCTCTGCCCTGGATCTTTGCTGGAGTTCTTTCTCTGCTAAGAACACCTTGCTCCACCATCTACCTAATCCTCTGAATTCATCCACCTTGCTAATGGTGAGGTCCCAGATTCAACGTCCTGTCTTTAGGGAGAATACCTATCACTTAGGTCCAGATTGATTCCTTCATGTATATTTAAATATGTAACACTGTTTTGCTTACCTTCTTCTTAAAGCAGTAGAAGAGAATGGTAATTCTATAGTAATTGTGATGTCTGACTTCCCCACTAGAATGAAAGCTCTATATGATAATAGGGAACTTGTCTGATTTGTCTTTCTAGGCTTAGTATAGTGATTTGAATATTAGTCATTTAATAAATATTTGCAAATGAACACATAAATTTTTAAAAGAATTTTTTAAAATATGTCTTTATTTATTTTTAGAGAGAGAGGAAGGGAAGGAAAGAGGGAGAGGAACATTAATGTGTGGTTGCCTCTTGTGCACTCCCAACTGGGGACCTGGCCTGCAACCCAGGCATGTGCCCTGACTGGGAATCAAACTGGTGACCCCTTGGTTTGCAGAACAGCACTCAATCCACAGAGCCACACCAGCCAGGGCTGAACACATGAATTTGAAAAATAATATTTATATTAGGTAAAACAGCTGTAGATCTGCCTAATGTCACTGATTAGACACTAAAGCCAGATTTGCTTCATATTCTTTATTCTTTTTAATGTTTTAATCAATTATCATGGAAGCTAGTAAACCTTGGTTCTGCCAGAGACAGCAGAGTATAAATATGTGGATATAAAATTTTGAAAATTTATCTTACCTGCAGGAAATATAATTTTTCTTAGGAAAGCAAATGGTTATGTTTGGGGAAATACCATGATAAGTTGTTTGGAAGGAAACAAATAAGAATAGGACAAGCCAAAGGGCTCTGCTCACAACACTGGCAGACTTGGCTTCTCTCATCATGAGAGGGGGAAAGGCCAGAGAAAGGAGGGCCAAGAAAAAAGCCTCTGGGCAGCGGTGAGAAAGATGGGAACTTAAAGTTGGGGCACCCCTTAGAAAGAAGCAGCCAGGGAAAGGCCAAGTGCAAGGCTGGTCTAAGGAAATTTTACATAAGGGGATATTTTACATTCAACTTGAAGGGTGTCACAGGACCTCTGTTCCCTTCTCCACTCCATCCCACCACAATTCCAAAAGTCTGTTTCACTTACATGTGCTATACTGAGGATCCTTTTCTGTTTTTGTGTTATCATTTCTTAAATGTGGAAATCTCCAGTGGCCTGCCAGGAGTGAGGTGTTGTGAGGAAGAAATAGCACTTATGAACAAACAAGATATAAACATGTTTGATTAGGAAAAAGTAGGGAACTTGAGACTCAGGAGAACATAACATGATACCAACTAGATTTCTAAAATTTCTGGAGGAAATTTAGACTTCTACAGACTTAGAATTAGTCCACTTGCTTTTATTTAGATCTCAAAGAATTAGGTCATTCAACATGATCTCTGCTTTAAAATGAATTAAAGTTAAGAATCGTTTTGTGTATGTTTACATGTATTTGTCCTGTTTGCCCAATTGTGCTACTGATCTGTAACACACCTATGTGGGGTTTTCATGGCTTGGGAGAGCATTTATGCACTTTGATGTTCACATAAAATGTTGATGGCTGTGAGACCCTCCTGAAAATAAAAGTGCCAACTTAAGCATTCTCTACTATTATGTTGATTATTAGTGAATATTTTAGACATCTTCATGGAATTTTTATCTGTTTTCCCTGTTAATAGTTTATTAGCTAAAGTAAGACTTAAAATAGAGTATCTTGTATAAATGAGATGAAATTTTGTTACTTCTTAATAATAACTAGCTAGTATTTATAGTGAATTTCCTTTTTCTAGGCACTATGCTGGCCACTTTTCCACACTTTGCAAGGATCAAAGTCTCAAAGAATGGGGAGCTGTTTCCAGTGTATAGCTGAGTCCAGGGCTCAGTACAGTGAAGCAATTGGCAGAGCAGCACAGCCAGAGGACAGACATAAATTTCAAACTCCAGTGCATTTAATATTTACTAACTACATCTCAAGACAACCTAAAAGTAAATTAGAAAAAAATAAAAACCTTCAAAGCATGACTTGAATCATTTGTCTTGAAAAGAGAGAGGAGACTTACATTCACCAGCTTAAGAGGATCATTGCTTGGTAGGTTCTCCAGATACCCAAGGTGCTAAGGTTTACATACCAACAAAATTTAAAGCTAAACATAGTAAGAAAGGAAAACAACTTGGAAAACATTTCTTTTTTCCTTTTAGAAATAAGGAAGTTGGGAAATATGTCGACTCTACCTTTTTTTTTTTTTTTTCATTTTTGAAAATACTATGTTGTACTATAGCAGTATGGAGTCTCAAATAGCATATTTTGGTACTGAGGGAAGGAAGGAAGGAAAGAAAGGGGCAAGGAAGGAAAGGGAAGGAGGGCACAAGAGACAGAAAAGTAATACCAAAGACAAAAGTTCTTTTAATGTTAGAGGAGGGATTAGCAAAGAACATGTTATGCTTCCACCTACTCATAAGACATTCTAATTTGAATATCACAGTTTGAAACCTCTTATTCATTTTACTGGTAGAAAAACTGAGTATATCTGTTTATATATTTGTACACATATACGTATAATGCATACATATAAATTAAACTAACAATACATAATATCACATAATGTAGTAAAATACTTTTTTATAGAATTATATAGTTAACACATCTTTTCTCAAGCTCTTAAGAAGAACAGAAATGGATTTTTTGACCAGCACCAACTAACTTTTGCTATCAAATCCTTACTTTGCAAAATTGTCAGACATTAGAAAGGCTTGATTAACTTTCCTCTGGAGGCAGCAGAGATTGTGACCAGTGGCCACATTTTCTAAACCTGAAGAATCTAGAGGCAAGAAGTACTTTGCATTTGGAGACAGACCAAAATATTATTAGATATTTCTAATTAATAGAAAAGATATACTTGTTCTATACTGATATCTCCCTAAAATTTTCACCCATGAATTTTGGCCCCAGAAAAAAAAGGGGAAGTCTGTCATTCTTTTTATTTTTTTAAGGCTTCTTATGCATTTTCTTCTTTCTTTAAAATTATTTTTATCACTATTTTTTCTCTATTTTCTGGAATGACTTCTGGATACATTAAATATTTTTAGTGTTCTATTTAAATAAAAAATTATAGTTACAATAAGGTTATTTTTAAATCACTGAGGTGAGGGGAATCAAAGGAAAAGCCTGCATCTGAAACAAAGAGTGAGGAATAATGAGCTTCAAACATATTCCCAGATTTTTTTTTAGTTTTATTTTTTATTGTTTATGCTGATACAGTTGTCTTTGCTTTTTCTCCCTTTCCTGACCTCCACCCAGCCCCACTGACTCCCAACCCAAGGTCCATATTATTGTCTTTGTCCATGGGTTGTGCATAAATATTCCTTGGTTAATTCCTTCAGCATTTTTAATCCCCTCCCCTCCTTTCCAGCAGCTGGCAGTCTGTTTTATGTCTTCGCTTCTGTTATTGTTTTTTTTTTTTTCATTAGTTGATTGTGTTCATTAGATTCCACATATAAGTGAGATCATGTTGTGTTTTTCTTTCACTGACTGGCTTAATTCACTTACAAGTCCATTAGTACTGTTGCAAAGTGGAAGAGTTTCTTCTTTTTTTACTGCTGCATAATATTCCATTGTGTAAATGTACAACAGATATTTTTAATCACTTATGTACTGATGGACATCTAGAGTGTATCCAAAAATGTGCTATTTTAAATAGTGCTACTATAAATATGAGTGTGTGTGTGTATATATCTATATCTATCTATCTATTTATTTATTTATTTATTTATTTATTTATTTATTTATTTATTTATATTTATATTGGTGTTTTGGGATCTTTAGGGTATATTCCCAGAAGTGGAATAGTGGAATTAGGGGTGAAAAGGGAGTTTCATTTTTAATTGGCTAAGAATACTCCATATTGTTTTCCAAAGTGGCTGTGTTCCCACCAAGAGTGCACTGGGGTTCTCTTTTCTCCACAACCACACCAACATTTGTTATTTTTTGATTTATTGATGGTAGCCATTATGACAGGTGTAAGGTGATATCTCCTTGAGGTTTTAATTTTCATTTCTCTGATGATTAGTGATATTGAACATTTTTCATATGTCTACAGGCCCTCTGTATGTCCTCTTTAGAGAAATGTCTATTCAAGTCTTTTGCCCACTTCTTAATTGGGTTGTTTGTCTTTGTGGCCCTGAGTTATATTAGTTCTTTGTATATTTTAGAGATTAAACCCTTGTCAGATATATCATTCGTGAATCTGTTCTCCCATACTGTCAGTTCCCTATTTGTCCTGCTGGGTTTCTTTGGCTGTACAGAAGCTTTTTAATTTGAGGCAGTCCCATTTGTTCATTGTCCACTTTGTTTCCAGTGCCTTAGGAAATATATTGGCAAAATATTTTATGTTGACTATTTGAGATTTTACTGCCTATGTTTTCTTCTAGGTTTTTTCATAGTTTCATGACTTACATTTAAGTGTTTTATCGTTTTGAGTTTATTTTTGTGCATGGTGTAAATTGGTGATCTAGTTTTCTTTTATTTTTTGCATGTACCAGTCCAATTTTCCCAATTCCATATTTTCTTTGTAGCGAGTTAATAATACAGCATTGACCTTTAATTTAACTCATCATATTTTACACTCTGTCTTACCTTAAAGCAATTTGTTTTCTTATATGAAGAAGATATATTTCTTATAGAAGAATTTGAAAATATCAATAATAGTGAAAAAAATTTTATTAATAAAAATAATATATATATAGATATTTCAGGGTTTAGCTTTTGAGTTCTCTATTTATATATGCTTGTTTTATTTTACAAAACTGGGTCTCATGAGACATGTTTCCAAATCCCTTTTGAAAGGATGCATGCTTTTCACCACGGAGCCTTCTGCTGCACTGGCATGCAACTCAGCTGATGGGGATTCCTTACTGAATCTTCAAGATTCAAGTGGGAGCAAGGTTGAATTGGGGAAGACAATACTGTAGGCTTTGGTAAGTAGGTTGTGATCATTTTTCTCTTCTGATTCACAATGTTTTGATAATCTTTTAACATATGATGTTTCTCCTCGCCTCTCTGTCTCTCTTTTTCTCTCCCTTTTGCATTTATATTTCAAATAGTTCACTCATTGTGTTACAGAGCAAGGGCCGGGGACACCAACAATATCCCAACCCTGCACCAGGTTCGGTATGCTCGTCGCCAATGGAAAGACGTCTCTCAATGCCAGAGACTGGTGAAAAGGAAAGGAATTGTTTATTTACAAGTTATACAGGCTTGGAGTTATGACTTAAGGTCTCCTTTAAAATACTAAAGTTCTTTGGAATACCCGTTCTCTAGAATTCCCACAAATGTACACAGTCCTTCCTTCTCCCCCTGCCCAGTCCAGGGTACCATATCTCAGGAAAAGAAGTAGAAGTCCGTGATTCAGGGAGATCCTCAGTTCCAACACCATCCGCTGTGTCACCATCGAGATTTCCAGTTAATCCAAAACCATGTGGCCCCTTCTCATGACCCAACAACAATAGTCCTTTCACCCCTTTTCTTCCAGGCAAAGTCTCTTCTGCTTCCTAGGCCACATGGCAAAAAAAGCCACCCAAAGCTCTCTCTCTGTCTCTCAGGCCAAGGGGTCCCCACTCCTCCAAAGCCTCGTGGTCCAGAGCCCTTCCTGCAGCATCTCTCCTGCATTCTTCTGAACCGCTAAGAGAGAGCTCCGCATTGCTGCTACATCTTCCTTCCCAGCTTCCTAAGATGAGTGGCAAAGGGAGTCCAAAAGCCATGGGGTTCTCCCCTCCCACCAAAAGCAGTGTGTTCCTCCTTTCCCAGTTACATCTTGTGTCCCCACCACTTCCATCCCCCTGGCTCAAAGCAAGGCCACAGCTATTTAACATATCTATGAAACCAGTTAAAAGTTATAGATATGTTAAATGACCATGCCAGAGGTTAGCTGCAAAGCTGCTGCTATACAAAACAGCTCTGAAGGGTCCTGTTCCAGAAGTCCCATCCCTCCCCCCCCCAGTTCAGATTTGTGGGGGTGAGGACATCCTATATATATTTTTCTAATATTTCCTGGACACCTTGAGTTCTAGACCCCATTACAAATCCCTGTTTGAGCCCATTTCTTGGCTGCACCTTGTTACAATTGAAGTCATCTTTGTTTCTGATGGATTTCTGTGGGGGAGCTCCGCCCGCAGGGCCCCCCTCCCCCCACCCAGCCACCACAGATGGGAATAAGTCTACCAAAACGTGATCTGCTTGGGGAGGAAAGGTGGCCGATCTCTCAGAGGAGAAGGGCACTGAGCCTTGCCTTGACAGGCTTTTATTGTCTTTCTGGGTACATTACAATGAGAGTGTTTTTCATTTACTATGCGCAGGTCCTAACTGACTATGCACAGGATCATTGTAGGTAATTACCTTTTACAGATAACAAAGGAGAGGATGTTGCTAATTACATAAAGAAGGATATTTGCAAATGTAAAAGGGAAAGTGGTTGAACTGGTTATTCTCGTCCTTGGAAGATTGAGCACGGACTTTAGGAAGTTACTTTAGAGATATGCAGTAAACATTTGTTGCCTCAATCCAGGGCGAGGGAGTTGTAGCAAATGCAAGTTTCATAGCAGCCTAGGTACAATGCAGGCCTGGTTCCCCATGGGAGAACTCCTCTGTGGGCATGGGCCTTTTGTTGCTCTCCACTGTCCAAGTGGGAGCTGGGCCCACGCCACACAGAACGGTCTCCCATAGATTTCTGTATTAATTTGATTTTAAAAGTTATTCTTTTAAGGGAAATTTGAAAACTCTTAAAACTTTAATCAATGTTCAAGTGAAAAGTTGTTTAATAACTCAAGATTGTTTTAGTTTGTTATATCTGGCTCAAATCCAGTCTTCTGAAAATGCATTGCAATTATTCTACAAACTTTTTTTAGTTGTATAAAAACAAATCATGCAGTCAGATTCTCATAATTTTTACAATGGCTTCTTTGCACTTCAGCAGACTTTTTCCCAAAGATCAATTTTTCTGAGGTGAAGGGGGCATCAGTAACTGAAGAAAGAGATAATATACACAAAAATTTGGTAAATTAAATACCATATTAGAAAACAAAAGTACTAAGGAGAGAAATAGAAAAGCCATCAGAAGAATAAAGATAGGTCTTTTAGCAGGTGAGATAGTTCGCAAACATATAGAGCAGGGGTGTCAGACTTATTTTCACCAGTGGCCACATCAGCCTCCCAGTTGCTTTCAAAGGGCCGGATGTTAATTTCAACTCCTTAACAGTTAAGGAGTAGTTACACTTATACAGTCCTACAATAATTTCAGCCCTTTAAAGGCAACCGCAAGGGTGATGTGGCCCCTGGTGAAAATGAGTTTGACATCCCTGATAGAGAATGTTCAGGGAAAGTGTTTTTAAAAAGGTAGTGTATGAGCAAAGGTTTGAATGTTGAGAAGAAGCTTGTTTTGTGAATACTGGAGGAAGACCATTCTAGGTAGAAGGAAATACATGTGCACAGGCCTTGATGCATTGGCCCACCCACTCTGGGACCAGCAGGAAGGCGTGGGTGGCTCAGGTGGCATGAGCCAGAGAGAGAGAGTAACAACAGAGGAGTTCAGAGATATTTCTGGACACCGGATATTGCAGAACCTTGGAGGTCAGTGTAAGGCATTTGGTTTTGCTCTGAGTGATATAGGGATTATTTCAGCATTTTTACAGATGAATGACACTATCTAATTTTATCTAATCTTGTTTTCAAAGTCTGTGGCTGCTTTGTTAAAGAACAATGGGGACAGAAAACCTGATTGCAGACAAGAAGCTTTTTAACAGTCCAGGTGAGAGCTGATAACAGCCCAGAATAAGAGGGCAGCAACACACCTGGTGCAAAAGGGGGAAATCTGCAGGGATCTGAAAGGTAGACTCAGCAGGATAGCTGATGGATTGTCTGTGGATCTGAAGAGAAAGGAAGTGTGTGGCTGACCAGCAGGGAAAAGCCACAACTGGGCCTCTTGAGCTCAGCTAATCTCTCCCGATGCCTGTGCAAATCTTCTCTGTTAACTGAAGAGCTGAGGTTTAAGATCTACTGCACAACATAGTGATCACAGAATATCAAAAAAAGAATGGAACATAGAAATTAATTGTGCCCCTTTATTTCACAGATATGAAAATTAAAGCCCAGAGAGGTGAACATAATTCCTCTGAATCATTTATGTTCCTTTCCCTCCATTTGTATAAATGTAAATGCATAGAAAGCAGCACATATACACAGTGACATACAAAGATCATAAGTGTACAACTAGGTGATGTCCGCACCATGCTCATAATCATGTCATGAAACCCAGGTCAAGAATTCCAATGGTACTTCAGAAGGGCCCTCGTTCTGCCTGCCAGTGACTGTATCCCTCCACAGTAATAACCATTTTCTCCACTCTGAAAACTATAGGTTTTTCTAGCTTTTGAACTTAAAATATAAAATCATATGCTACACCTTTTTTTAAATTACTTTCATGAGGTTCATATGCTATAAAGTATGATTGTTAGTTCATTTATTTTCATCATAATAGGCTGCTTATAAATATAAAATGTATTAATCCAGTCAAACATTTGAGCTGTTTTTACCACTCCCAGCCTTGGCTATTAAGATTAGTGCTGCTATAAATATTTTTGCGTATGTTTTATGAATTGTTTATTTCTTATCTGAATTTATATTACATTATCAATTATAGCTTCATTTCTCTTCCAATAATACAGTGGCTTTACAAATATATTATTATTGCACAATTTGGCTTTAGCATGTGATTCCCCAGAAAATTTGTTATTAGCTACACCTTACAAAAACAAAAGTTTGTGTCCCTTTTGAAGATGTGACTTCTATCAACTCACATGTGTTTACAGAGTCTCTAAAAGGTGGCAGAATGCTGTTCTTACATAAAGATAATTGGCACCTAAAGGACATTAACAAAGAGATGAGTTCTATAATGAGTAATTTTGCCATTCAGGCTTGGCCATAAACAGCATGGAAGAATGAATACTATTTTTTAAAAAGAAGATGTTGGTTAGAAATTATATAATAATAATAATAATACTGTAAGCTCTAAATTACTGAGTGGTAATTAGGATACACACTGGACCCAAACTGCTTCTTTAGAACCTCAGCCCTGTCACTTTCTAGCTGTATGAATTTTTTTTTTTTTTTGTCTTAAAGTTATCTTCGGTCAGATATAAAAAATAATCCTACCTATTTCAGGTGGTGTTGAGTGAATCAGGTAACTTGTAAAGACCAGGAATTATGTTTAAAATATAGTAAGCATTATATATATATAGAGCTACTATTTTCATTATTTTTGAGCATTAGATAAATACATTATTTCTAGTTATTTTACAATCTTTCAAAATATCTAAACTATTTCTAAATGTATATAAAGTATCCTTTTATGCCCTGGCTGGTGTGGCTCAGTGGATTGAGTGCGGGCTGGGAACAAAAGGGTTGCCACTTCGATTCCCAATCAGGGCACATGCCTGGGTTGTGGGCCAGGTCCTCAGTGGGGGCCACATGAGAGGCAACCACACATTGATATCTCTCTCGCTCTCTCTCTCTCCCTTCCTTCCCCTCTGTCTAAAAATAAATAAATAAAATCTTTAAAAAACATAAAAAATAAATAAAGTATACTTTTATGATGTCATATTTAATTTCCTAATCTTGTGGTCTTAATATAGTTTCTTTATTTAAAAACATATATTTTTTGTATTACATCATTAATTTGCTTTATTTATTTATTCATGCATTTATTTATTTATGGATACTTTCATTTGTCTTGTCTCTGTAAATCAAGGGCAAACTAGAAGGAATTTTCTTACTACCTATTTTACAGATTTAGTTACGGAGACCAACATAAGTTAAATAACTTACACAAGGCTTTGTAGTTTATTAAGTAACCAAATTGATGTCTTCTATTCTGCAAACCAAGTGGTTTTTTGCTATTTCTTGCTGACCCCTGTGGCTTAGTGGAAAAATTAAGTCTTCAGTGGGTTCCATTTTTATGAGCTAGTTTTAAAACCCTAAGTTATTGGATGCTGCAGTTGTAAATGTTCATTCTTAGACTAAAGAAATGACAAACTTCTCTAAATTGTCAGACCAAATTGATTTTTCAGTTTGATTATTTTGAAAGGTCATAAATGATAGAGGAAAACACCAAAAATCAAAACAATGGAATTCATATAATAGCATGAATATTTATGCTACTCTTTGCAGTACTTATAAGCTCTATTGATGTTCATTTCTGTTATAATTTTAAAATAGTTCAAGTAAGTTAAGAAGTTTCAACTGAATTTTCTATTAGCTGAAACTAAAACCCTGGGCAGAATGCACCAAGAAGCTGAGGATTGATAACAGAAAGATTGCAGAGCAAATGATAACAGAAAGATTGCAGTACAAAATGAGATATTTGTACTACAACTCAAATGACAGTAGAATTCCCTGTCCTTTTTATTTTTTTAAAAAATTTGGATTTTTCTAGATCAGATCCAAAGACAGCACAATACAAAGAAGTATGCATGAAATGTGGACAGAAAGAGTTTAAAAAGAATCTCTTTATCGCTTCTCGGCCTTTTGGCTAAGATCAAGTGTGAAGAATCTCTTTTATGGAGCAGATATCATAAAATAAAACCTGCCAATTTTGTTGTTATTTTTGTTCTCTCCTAATCTGCCCCCAGCAATCTTGTAGCGGCACAGAAACAGACAACTAAGAAAATACCTAAAATTCCAGAAATGATTGTTTTTCTTCTTCTAACTTATCTCTTGGACCCAGAGAAGACAATACACATAGCCACAAAAAGTTCATGACAAAACAAAAAGATTAAGTCCTGATTTTGTTTGTCTGGGGATTGGAACAAGGATCCCCTGTTGCAAGAAAATTTCGAGGAGACCATATAAGGGAAAAAATCTCAAGCAAATGATCCCATAAAATTGTGTATGAACTTCTGAGCTCACCTCAAATCTGTGAATGCTGAATCTACACTGCATAACAAATACATTAAGAACTGAACCAAACCACTGATCACCATGCAGGTCTTAGACTGACTAATGAATGGTATGAAGAAAGAAGATCTAAATTGAACTGCAAAGGCTATGAAAACTGCCTTGACATTGGTACCACAGCCCTCTGGTATGTAGGAACTTGGCTCTTGACCTTAACTTGACTACTAAACATAAAAATGAGTATTTTTAATAGTGTTCTGAGACTCATAACATAGTATCCAAAAGGCATAAATATAGCTCATAACTTCTGATCTTATGAAAGAGGAGGAAATCCTGAAGTCTTGCAAGGGGAAAAATATCAATTGATATTAACTCTGATATAACAGAATGTTGAAATTAGATTATAAAATAGTTGTTATTAACATGATTCAGAAGTAAGGTTGAATACTTCTGAAACAAATGAAAAGATAAAAGAGCTCAGAAGACAGAAAATATATTTTTTTTAAAAAGGAGGAAAATGGCAGAAGAGTGAATGGAAGTCACAATAACCTCCCAGGACCAATCTGGAATTACAATTAAATCGTGGAGAAATAATCCTAAACAAACAACTGAACAATAATGAGATAGAGGCCTTATAACTTTGGAAAGAGGGAAGAATTAGCTTCAGCACAACCTGATTGGTAAGGTGTGCAGTAGAGACTTGAGAAGGCTGGCTGGGCATGCACAGGTGGCAGCACTGGAGGGATAATTAGGTGGCTGGTTGTATCCCCCTGAGAAAAGTGGAATCTAAACCCTAAATTGGGATTCCCAGCTTAGAGCACCATAGCCAAAAAAATACACATATAACAAACAGCAGTGAAAAACAGCAGGGTTGCTCTCTTCCAGAGGTGGATGTCTAGAGATGCAAAGAGAAGCGATGGCCAAAAACACATATTTTCATTTGCAACCACTTACTCTAGCAAAAGCAGGGGCAGAGTGGGCTGGTGACACCTCATGAGACACTGGGGATGAAAGCTTTGGGGAGAGAACTGAGAGAGTAGATGCTGGGATCCCGGGATTAAGTCATCACCCATATGGCTGTAGCCATCCTGCTCAGGCAGACCAAACCCCTCTGAGAAACAGCAGCCTGAGGGAAACGATAGCCCCAACCAAGGAGGGATTCTGCCCCTCCCTGTGATACTTAAGCCTAACTGCTGATTGTAGAGTGATGAGATTAACAACTGAAGGAAACAGTCACAAGCAGTAGATCCCTGGCAAAGGATGTGGTGGTGCAGAGTGGACTAGAGATGCTAGATGGGAGACTGGGGACACAGAGGCTTTGGGGAGAGAACTGAGAGAGTAGATGCTGAATTATTCTCCCATATGGCAGTAGCCATCTTGCTCAAACAGACATCTCACCTCCCAACAGCAGCAACCTGAGGGAAACAATAGCCCTAACACCAGGAGGGATTCTACCCTGCTCTACGGGGCTTACGCCTGACTACTGAGTGCAGAATGACAAGATTAACAACTGAAGGAGACAGCCACAGACAGTAGATCCCTGAAAGTCTCAAACAGGCTGCCTAAGGTCAGACAGGGTCAATATCTGACATTACCAGAGGCAAATCCCAAAAGAAAAAAAAAACAGTGGTAAATACTAGAGGCTACCAAGATGAAATCCACTGTGGTCTTCTCCATGATTTTCGATATTTTCTTTCCCGCATAACTTTTAACACTCATTTCTTGTCCATCAAGTTTGTCCATATTCGACCTTCTTCATTCCTTTTTTTATTCATGATGTAAATTTTACTTTCCTTCTTCACATTGCTCTGACTCCAACTCTTATTAGTGCTCCTCCCTCTAATCTCTCAAAATTGTTTTTCTTTCAGTATGTCATCTCATATTCACTCTCCTTTCTTATTATTGTCTTAATCTATTTACAGTCTTATTCATACTGGTTATTTACTGTTTACACTGGGATTGCAAGGGGGGGTATTTTTTCAGGTGTGGGTTTGTTTCCTGAGCTTTATGGTTTTGTTCTGGCAGCACCTGCGCAACAGCACACATGACGTGATGGGCAGAGTGACACTCAGTCAACCAGCTGGAGGGAAGGACCCACCAAAGAATGACACAACAACAATCAAAACACAATTGCAACCAAAAGCCAACATAAATGGCATAAAAGGTATCCCAAGAGCATCATTGAGGACATTAAGGGGATTGAACCTCTGAATCTAACAAGTCTCTTAACATAGAAGTTCACACCACAAAGTCAGGAAGTCAAAACAGATCACTTTAAGAAGCAGAAGCAAACAAAAAGAGTTTCACTAATAATGGGAAGACAAAGAAATGACCCCCCAATCAAAAGGAAAGGATAAATCCTCACAAAGATTGCCCAATGAAACAGAGGAAGGAAACTATCAGACATTGAGTTCAAAACAATCGTTATAAGGAAGCACAATGAGCTCAGTGAGAAATACAAAAAAACTTCAGGGCAGCTACAAGGAATTTACTGTAAACTATATCACCATGAAAAAGGACATAGACACAATCAACAAGAGCAAAAAGGAAATGAAAAACACAGTTTCTGAATTGAAGATCTAACCTTTAAGTGGAACGTAATCAACAACAACCACAAAAAACACAAGCAAGCAAAATATAACCAGAGACACTGAGACTAAGAAAAAAACTGACAGTAACCAGAGGGAAGACGGGAGGGGATAATAGGAGGACAAGGATGAAGGGTTTTCAGGAACAACTGCAAAGGATACATGGACAAAACCAAGAGGGGAGTAGAATCAGGGGAGGGAGATGGGGATGGCTGGGGTGGGGCAAAGATGTGGAAGGAAAAGGCAGACAACTGGTATTGAACAACAACAAAAAAACACAATAGAAGGAATCAAAGCAAGCTAGATGAAGCAAAGAATCACATCAGCAATTGGAGGACAATGTAGAAAAAAACTCCCAGAAAGAGCAAGAAAGGGAAAAAAAATCTCAAAAAGTATGAAGAGGTGTGAAAGGAACTGCAGGGCAGCATGAAACATAATACTATCCATGTAATAGGGACACCAGAAGGAGAAGAAGAGAGGCAGGGGAGAGAAAACCTGTTTAAAAAAGTAATGATGGAAAATTTCCCTAAATTGGTGAGAGAAAAAGTCACGCAAGTCAAGGAAGCACATGGGTCCCAATAAAGAGGAACACATGGGCCCACTCCAAGACACATCACAATTAAAATGGCAAAATTCAAAGACAAAGAGTGAATCTTAAAGGCAACAAAGAAAGAAACAGGAAATAACATACAAGGAAGCCCAAATAAGGCTAGCAGCTGACTTATCAACAGAAACACTATAAGCCAGAAGAGAAAGGCAAGAAATATTCCAAGTAATGACAAGCCAAGGCCTGAAACCAAGGCTACTCTACCCAGCAAGCCTCTCAATAAAAGTGTAAGGCTAAATAAGGAGTTTCTCAGACAAAATAAGGATAAAATAATACACTTCCACCAAACTAGTATTGCAAATATGCTAAAGGGAATGTTTTAAGAAGATAAAGAAAAGGAGTGAGAGAGAGAAACACAGGTATAAAGGTGGTAAAATGACAATGAATAAGTACCTATCAATAATGACCTTAAATGTAAATGGATTAAATACTCCAATCAAAAGACATAGGGTAGCTGAATGGATAAGAAAACATGACCCACATGTATGATGCCTACAAGAGACCCACCTCAGTACAAAAGACCTACACAGACTGAAAGTGAACCATTGGAAAAAAATATTGCAAACAAATGGACAGGAAAAAAACTGGGGTAGCAATACTTTTATCAGAAAAAATAGACTTCAAAACAAAGGGCATACAATGAGACACAGAAGGACACTTCATAATATTCAAGGGAACATTCCATCAAGAAGATATAAATATTATAAAATATGCACCCAGGATAGGAGCATCCAAATACATAAAGAAAATCTTGGAAGACTTCAAGAAAGATACAGACAGCAACACACTTATACTAGTGAATTTTAACACCACACTGCCAAAAGTGAATAGACCTCCCAAACAAAATATCAAAAGGACATTGTGTAACTGAATGACACATTAAATCAAAAGGACTTAATTTACCTATTTGTGTGTGTTACATATGTGTATATATATATAACATTTCATATACACATATTATGTGTGTGAGTATGTGTGTGAGTGTGTGTGTGTGTGTGTGTGTGTGTGTGTGTATAATATATAACATTTCATCCCAAAGGAGCAAAATGCACATTCTTTTCAAAAACACATGGAACATTTTCAAAGATAGACCACATGACAGGACATGAAACAAACCTCAACAAATTCAAGAAAATTAAAATCATATCAAGCATTTTCATGGACCCTATGGCTTGAAACTAGAAACTTCATGGAAAAAAATTCAAAAATATTGAAACTCATGGAGACTGAATAGCATGCTATTAAACAAAGAATGTGTTAATAATGAGATAATTTTTTTTTCTGTAAACAAATCAAAATGGACACACAACAGCCCAAAACCTATGGGACACAGTGAAGGCAGTCCTAAGAGGAAAGATCATAGCAATACAGGCCTACCTAAAAAAGCTAAAAACATTTCAAATAAACAAGATAACACTAAATCTGCAAGAAATAGAGAAAGAACAATAAACAGAGCACAGAACGAGTAGAAGGAATGAAATATTCAAGATCAGAGTAGAATTAATGACATAGGCACTAAAAGAAGAATTCAAAGGATCAATAAATCCAAGAGCTCATTCTTTGAAAATATAAACAAAACCGACAAGCAGTTAACAAGATTCATCAAGAAAAAAAAGCCGAGGGCCAAAATAAATAAAATCAGAAATGAAAGAGGAGAAATTACAACTGATACCACAGAAGTACAAAGCATTGTTAGAAGTTACTACAAAAAACTATATGCCAAGAAATTTGAAAATGTAGGAGAAATGGACACATTTATAGAAAAATATAATCTTCTAAAACTGAATCAAGAAGAAATAGACAGACTGAACAGACCAATAACAGCTAGTGAAATTGAAGCAGTAATAAAAACAAACAAACAAACAACAAAAAAAAAACCTCCTGAAATAAAAGCCCTTGACTAGACAGTTTCACAGAAGAATTTTACAAAACATTTAATGAAGAGCTAACCCCTATCCTCCTCAAACTGTTCTAAAACATCCAAGAATAAGGAAGACACCCAAACTCTTTTTATGAGGACAGTATCATCCTAATATCAAAACCAGATAAAGAAAAAAACAAAGAAAGAAAGAACAATATCACTGATGAACACAGACACTAAAATCCTCAACAAAATATTGGCAAGCTGCATCCAGCAATACATTAAAAAGATCATACACCATGATCAACAGGGATACATCTCAGGGATGTAAGGATGGCACAATACTCGCAAATCAATAAACATAATATATCACATAAAAGGAAAGACAAAAATCTCATGATCATATTGATAGATGAAGAAAAAACATTTGATCAAGTACAGTACCCATTTATGATAGAAACACTCAGTGAACTGGAAGAAGAGGGAGCATTCCTCAACATAATAAAGGCCATATATGAGAGACCTACAGCTAACATCACATTCAATGGGCAAAAATTGAAAACTTTCCCACATATATTAAGAACAAGACAATTGGATCCATTTTCACCAGTTCATTTCAACATAGTATTGAAAGTCCTAGCCACAGTGATCAGACAAAAATGATAAAGTAAAAAAAGGCATCCAAATTGGAAAGGAGGAAGTAAACCTGTCACTGTTTGTAGATGATATGATAGTGTACATAGAAAACCCTATAGACTCCACCAAAAAACTACTCAACAAATAATAAACAAATTTGGCAAAAAGTGGGATACAAATTCAATATTCAGAAATCAAAGGCATTTTTATATACGAACAATAAAAGATCAGAATTAGAAATCAGTAAAAAAAAAATCCTGTTTGCTATAGGAACAAGACAGATAAAGTACCTAGAAATAAACCTTACCAAGGTGTTTAAAGACCTGTACTCAGAAAACTACACCACACTGAAGAAAGAAATTAAAGAAGACACAACAAGTGGAAGCATATACCGTGTTCATGGATTGGAAGAATCAACATCATCAAAATGTCCATACTACCTAAAACAATTTATAGATTCAATGCAATCTTTATTAAAATACCAACGACATATTTCAGATAAAGAACAAATATTTCAAAAATTCATATGGAACCATAAATGACCCAGAATAGCTGAAGCAATTTTGAGAAAGAAGAACAAAGTAGGTGGGATCACCATACCTGACATCAAACTGTATTATAAGACCACTGTAATCAAAACAGTCTGGTACTGGCATAAGAACAGACACATAAATGGACACCATAGACACAAAGTATTGGTAAGGATATGGACAAAGGGGAAGCTTGTTGCACTGTTGGTGAGACACAGTATGGAGATACCTCAAAAATTCAAAATGGAACTGCCTTATGACCCAGTGAATCCACATCTTGAAATTTTTCTGAAGAAACAGAAAATACTAATTTGAAAGTATGTATGCACCCATATGTTCATTGCTGCATTACTTACAATAGCCAAGATTTGGAAGCAGCCCAAGTGTCCATCAGTAGATGAGTGAATAAAACTAGTATGGTACATTTACACAGTGGAATACTACTCTATCATAAAAAAAAATGTACTCTTTGCAACAGCATGGATGGAACTGGAGAGCATTATACAAAGTGAAATAGGCTATTCAGAGAAAGAAAAGCAACATACAATTTCACTCATATGTGGAATCTAATGAACAAACTGAACTAACAAGCAAAATAGAGAAAGACTCAAAGATAGAGAGCAGTCTGACAGCTTGACGGTGGGATGTTGGGGGTGGAGGGATGGAGCAACAAAAAGGACTCATGGACACAAACAACTTTGTGGTGACTGAGGTGGGGAGGTGGGTGGGTGGTGTTGGAAAGGAGAATAAAGGGGATAAATGGTAATAGAAAATATAGTAAAATAATAAACTATTTATAAATGATACACAGTTTTAGTGAATTCCAAGTAGGTTACTTTAAAAAATACCCATGCTCGGATACATCATAATAAAGCACCTGAAAACTTAATTAAAAAGTTTGAAGTACAGGGTCTGGCACAAATAACACCCCTTTTTTATTACAAATCTGTTGTTACAAAGTCATAATCATGTAATTCTGTAAGATAACAATATCACACTCAAGCATTCCATGTGACATTTTAGGTAAAATGTTCAAATTAAAACTATAAATTATCACACACATATTATTACCCTACCAACTACACTCAAGCAGACCTTACTTCTGCCAGAATCTGTATACTGAAAGCAATTAAAGAAAAAGAATAATTACTTATAGGGGAACAATAATTTAAATGAGGGTGGATTTTAAAAAAAGCCAAGGAGTACAGAAAACAGTAACAACATTTTTAGGATGATGAACATAAAGAATTGTGAACTCAGAATCTACTTCCATGAAAAATATCCTTAATGAATAAAGGTCTAATTAAACAAATTTTTAGATGAAGGAAAACAGATGAAATTTGTCAGCAGCTATAAAAGAAATGCTAAAGGAAGTTATTCATATAGAAGGGAAGTTATACCAGATGGCACTCGGAATGTCCAGACTTAAAGAAGAGCAACAGAAATATTAAATAACTGGTTGCATATAAGTAAACTAGAGTTCTCCTCTTTAACATATGTAAGGCCTTTAGCATATATATGGTAATTGAAAGTAAAAGTCTTAACACTGCCTAATGGAGATTTTAATATATGTGAACATGATATAAATGACAACTACAACATAAAGAGAGATAGTATAACAATGCCTGTGATGGTAAGCTTTCTACATTTCATTTAAAGTGATAAAATAAGTATGGCAAAACTTATGGAACTACACATCAAATAAAAATAATCAATTTTTAATATGAATTTAAAAATTGGTAATGAAAAATTTATATTTATAAAACATAAAAGGTTAATTATAGTGTTATTGTTAGAGGCATAAATATACTCATTATTGACAAATTTATTTTTAGCTAACATGTAATGTATGGGATTTCTAGTCTCTTTAGAGTGCAGTAGAAATATGTGGACCCAGTGAAGGCTGCCAAAGGGGCAGCTCTTCCAGTGAGATTATGTGGCTTTAGTTGGGAACAAGAGGGACTGAAGGCCTAAGGTAAATGAAAAATGCCAAAGCTAATAAAAAATTGAATATACTTGTAAAAAGCACCATAATTCTCACTGAAAAGACATACTTTGTGTATAAAATAATTAAAATGAAAGTTTATGGAGTAAACAGACTATACTTACTAGCTTATGATTCTGCATATAAATTCTGTGAGTCTACCTCATTTTAAAAAGGGGTCTAATAATAGTAACGGATGCAGTACTATATGTAAAGTGCTTAGAACAGTGCCTGAAACATGCTAATATCCTGATATAGATTAGCTGCTACAGGAAGTCTGTTCAATATGTCCATGTCCTAGTGTCCATCATCTATGAATCTGTTAATTTACATGACAAAAGGGACTTTGCAGTTAAAGATCTTGAGATTAACAGAAATTATCTAGATGTACCCAATGTAATGACAAGGGTCCCAACATATAAGTGAAAGAGAGTTCCATGAGAATCAAGATCAGAGACGATTTGGAGATGCTGTGATTGATTCTAATGATGAAGGAAGAGACCACAGAAAAGAATTGCAGGTGACCCCTACAAGCTGAAAAATGCAAGGGAACAGAATTTCCCCTGGAACCTGTAGGAGGAGCATAACTTTATTGAAACATCAGTTTTAACCTGGTGAGACCCAGATGCACTTCAGACTTCTGAATGCCAGAACTATAAAATAATAAATTTGTGTTGTTTTAGGTGACTGTGGTAATTGGTTGTATCATCAACAAAAAACTTACAATTATTTAAAGCAAATAATTTATTTCTGGTTTTATTTCAATTTATAAAACTGCTACCACTTTCCAAAAAACTTTTTCAAATTCTACATTATATTTTTTAAACAGAAAATAGATGTTTAGAAATTATCCATAAATGAATTCTCTGTAGTGGGTAGAAACTCAAACTTGAAGTTGGCCACCCCTGGATTCAAACCCAGACTCTAGTATTCACCAGCCCAGTGACCTGGGACTTCTTGTGCTAGTTCTATCCCCATAACCAATACAGAGATTAAATGACTGCCTGCCTATAAGGTTGTTGTAGAAAGTGAGATATTGTCACAATCATGCAGCAAAGAAAATGACTCAATTAGTGGGCATCAAATAAGAATTATTGGTTTTAGTGTTTATCTAATATCCTCACTTTCCACATAAGAAAACTGAAGTCCAGAGAAGGCAAAAGGCTTTACTGAGTCACATTGTCAATTCTTAGGATATCCACGACTGAACGCACATCTTTTTGCTTTAGGAGAAGTGTAAGTCCTTCATGGAGTTGACTGTTTCTGAATACCTATAATTCATTTTTCCTTTAGGTAAATTTGAGGATGTAGGCAGAGGCTGAGACTCGAAGATTATGATTTCTAAATGTTTTCTTATAGAAATTATTGTTCTGGGCTCTCAATTAAAACTTGCACTTCCCTTTTCCAATCTCTTTTTACCATATGATAAAGCACTCTTTTCGAAGTAGTCTTTTCAAATCTCCATTAAAAATCAGCTTCAGGTAAAGCCGTCTCCTTTATACTGGAAAGAATAAAGGTCTCCTCTTTTATTCCCTGTCAAGCATCTTCTTCTGAAGCAAAATTACTCAAATGTCAAGTGACGACATAATAATCCCCCAGATAGAAACTGGTTCCACAGACCTTTGTCACTGAAGCAGCAGCGAAACAAGCAAGGAACAGCTCCTGTTGGACCACGATTCATTGCTGCTTGCCACCTGGTGGACATTTGCTCTCACTGCAAAAAAATTGCAAATTCATATTTTAAAAGCACCTCTGGTTCTGGGTTTTTTTCTTTTTTTTGGGTCAGTGAGAGATTTATTGATAGGAGGACAGCTGCAAGTAGGCAGCACTAGTCTTACTCTGAAAGAAAAACTATAGTTAGTTGGCAATTAGTTGTCTAGCAGTTAAAATGCGTAGGTGTTCTCAGAGAGACCTTAAGAACTACCCAATGGAACCTGCAATTGTCATGACTTTAAATAGAAATATTGTCTGTTGGTTAGTTTTTTTCAAAAACTGTTTCATATCCTTCAGTTGTGCCATACCCTAGGGTCTATACATTTAAATTTATTTTATTTTATTATTTTTAAATAAATCTAATGGATGTCATTGGTTAATAGGGTCATATAAGTTTCAATTATAGATTTCTATGATATAGAAATATATACTGTATTATGTGCCCACCGCCCAGAGTCAACTTATCTTCCATTATCATATATTTGGACCCCTTTCCCCCTTGCTACTCTCCACCCCCTTCCCTCTGGTAACCACCATACAGTTAGTTGTCGGTGTCTATGAGTTTCAGTTTTATATCCCACATATGAGTGAAATCATATAATTCTTAGCTTTTTCTGACTGACTTAGCATAATATCCTCAAGGTCCATCCATGTTGTTGTAAATGGCCATATTTTCATCTTTTCTGTGGCTGAGTAGTATTCCATTATGTATATGTACCATATCTTTTTTATCCAGTCCTCTATCAAAGGACACTTTGCTTGTTTCCATGTCTTGACCACAGTGAATAGTGCTGTTATGAACATAGCATGAACAGTGCATATACCTATGTGAATACATGTTTTCAATTTTTTTTTTGGTAGATAGCCAGAAAGGGATTGCTAGGTCATACAGTAACTCTATTCTTAATCATTTGAGGAATGGCCATACTGTTTTACATAGTGGTTGTATCAGCTTACATTCCCACCAGCAGTGTATGATGGTTCTTTTTTCTTCACAACCTCTCCAACATGCGTTATTGGCTATCTTGTTGATAATACCCATTCTAACAGGTGTGAGGTAGTATCTCATTGTTGTTTTGATTTGGATTTCCCTAAAATAGCTAGTGAAATTGAATATCTTTTCATATATTTGATGGCAATTTGTATGTCTTTTTTAGAGAAGTGTATATTCAGGTCCTCTGCCCATTTTTTAAAATTGGATTGTTTGTTTGGTGTTGAGTTGTGTGATTTATATATTTTAGATAATATATATTCTGAATGTTAACCCTTTATCAGAGTTGTTGTTTCCAAATATCATCTCCCATTCATTTGGTTCCTTTTTGTAATGTTGTCAGTTTCTTTGCAATGCAGAAGCTTTTTAGTTTGATATAGTCCCATTTACCTGTTTTTGGTTTTACTTTTCTTGCTTTTATGGTCAAATTCATAAAATCTTCTCTAAGGTCAAGTTACCTGAGTGTAGTGTCTATGTTTCCTTCTATGTAATTTATTGTTTCAGATCTTATATTTAGGTCTTTGATCCATTTTGAATTAATTTTTGTACATGGGGACAAATTGTAGTCTAGTTTTATGCTTTTGCATGTGGCTTTCCAATGTTCCCAGGACCATTTATTGAAGAGGCTTTCTTTTCTTCACTGTGTATTTTTGGCTCTTTTACCAAAAAATATTTGCCCATATACATGTGGTATTAGTTCTGGTTTCTCAATTCTGGTCCATTGGTCTGTGTGTCTGTTTTTCTGTCAGTACCATGCTGTTTTTTATTACCATTGCTCTGTAGTATAATTTGAAGTCAGATAGTGTGAAACCTCTGGCTTTGTTCTTTTTTCTCAGGATTTCACTGACTATTCAGGGTGTTTTGTGGTTCCATACAAATCTGATGATTTTTTGTTTTATTTCTTTAAAAAATGCCATTGGGACTTTTATGGGAATTCCACTAAATCTATATATTGCTTTGGATAATATGCACATTTTAACTATGTTGATTCTTCCAATCCATGAACACAGAATATCTTGCCATTTCATTGAATTTTTTAATCTCTTTTAATAACACTTTGTAGTTTTCAGTATACAGGTCCTTCATATCCTATGTTAACTCTACTCCTAATATCGCCGAACAGCAATTGGGGTCCTGCTGCCCACCACTGCCCTCTAGGCAAAATTCCACAGGCAAATCTTTGCTGATAAATGAAAATAATCTGTATTCAAAAGCTTCACAATTCAGAAGTAACAGTTTTCCACATGAATTAGTCGCTTACGCCTATCAGTTAAGGCTAAACTCTTTAACTCTTTAGTTACAGCTTTAATCACTAAGCTTATCCATTAAGGCTAAACTCTTTAACAGCTGAGTTCTCCTATCATTCCCCATTTTACCTTATTTCTATAGGGTTAGTTTACAAACTAAAACAACCTAAGATACAAAACCTATACAACTTTGGAAGAATGTCAGGCTGCTGCCTCAAAACTGTTTCCGCTAAAACACCCAAAGGATGAGCCTGCCACCCTGTGCCAGGCCAGGCCGATCCTTAGCTGGGCCTGGAATTTCTTCCTATTCAAAATACCATCCAGTGGGAAATGCATGCAGCTGCAGCATGATCGTCCAGGCATCCATGAGGAAGAAAAGAGCCCAAGAGCCACAGAGAACCCATTCTCAGCTGTCATAGAGCATTTCTTTTATTTCAAATCTTCTTGCCATAATTCCATGTGCTCTGGAGGCATTCAGCTTCTCAGCCAATTATGAGGAACCTATCCACATTGTATGGGAAATGTAGCCCAGCCCTCACTTGGAAAGACCAGTAGGGAGCAAGGTCCAGCACACAGGATCCATGTCCATGGACAGGTTTTTCTGTGGGGAATCAGGCCTGCATTGTACCTAGGCTGCTATGAGGCTTGCTTTTGCTAAAAGTCCCTCACCCTGGATTGAGGCAACTAATGTTTACTACATATCTTTAAAGTAACTTCCTAAAATCTGAACTAAACCTCCCAAGTATGGAGTGTAACCACTTCAACCACTTTTCCCTCTTGATCTGTAACATCCTTCTCTTTGAAGTAATTAGCAACATTCTCTACTTTATTATCTATAAAAGGTAATCACCTACAGCGAACCTGTGCATAGTAAATGAGGACCATCCTCGATGTAATGTACCCAGAAAAGCAATAAAAGCCTGTCCAAGCAGGGGTTGGGGCCCTCTCTCTCACTTAGAGAGCTGCCATGCAGTCCCTTTTTCTCCACAGGCCTTCTGTAGTACGAGTGAGTCGTAGCCGCAAGGACCCTGCCAGCTGGGGTCCACATCAGGCAATCCCATCCTAGTCTGTTTACCATTGCCTTGGCAAATTCCTCCTAGGGCCCCTACCTACTTTTCCTCAGTGATCTGATCAGATCTCTCTGTATCACTAGGTATTTTATTCTTCTTGTTGCAATTACAAAAGCAATTGTTTATGAACTTTTTTCTGGTTCTGAAATTTCATTGTTAGTATATAGGGAAGCAGTGGATTTTGTATTTTTTTCTAAAACTTCAATATATTTGTTTATTGTTTCTAATAGTTTTTGTGGAGTGTTTAGGGTTTTCTCTGTATAGAATCATGTCATGTGCAAAAAGGTCACACATTTACTTCTTTATTTCTGATGTGCATGCCTTCTATTTCTTTCTAGAGAAAAGATCCAGTGATTCCACTGCTGGGAATATACCCTAAGAATACTGAAACACCAATTCAAAGAACTTATGCACCCCAATGTAGATAACAACACTATGTACGGTAGTAAGTGCTAGAAACAGTCTAAGTGCCCATCAGTAAATAAGTGGATCAAAAAACCGTGGTACATTTACGCAATGGAATACTATATAGCAGAGTAACTGGAGAATATTATGCAGTCAATGAAAGACAAATGCCATAGATCTTGCCTCTAAGAGGAACCTAATGAACAAAAATAAACTAAAAAGCAAAATAGAACCAGACACATGGAAACATGGAACAGGCTGACAGTGACCAGAGGGGAGGAGGGGGGATAGTGACGGAAAGAAGGGGAAGGGACTAGTCAAAGAACGTGTACGAATGACCTATGGAAATGGACAACAGTGTGGGGAGTCACTGTGGGAGTGGGAGGGTGAGCTGGGCAGAGTAGGATAAAGGGGTGATGCAGGTTTCGTCCTGCAAAATCCGGGGGGGGGGGGCGCACCGATCGCTTGAATCGAACTCACCCAGAGATACGCTTTGAGAAAAGAATCCGGAGCCACGGGCCTTTTCCAAGATGGAGGGAAAGACCCGTGGCTCCGGACTCTTTTCTCAAAGCGTATCTCTGGGTGAGTTCGATTCATGCGATCGGTGCGGTCACCCCCCACGGATTTTGCAGGACGAAATCTGCATCGAAGGGGGGAAAATGAGACAACTGTAATAGAATAACAGTTAAAAAATTAAAAAATACAAATAAAAATAACAAACTGAAAAAAAAAAGAAATTTTCTTATGTAGACACAAGCAGTCCTCTTCAACCTATTTCCCCTTTAGGCCTGAATCTCATCTTTGATCATTTTTTCATATTTTATTTCAATGCATTTTTCACTATAGACTGTAGTTACCTGCCACAGACTGCATGTTGTATACCCCCAAAATCCATGTGTTGAAACCTAATATCTAATCTAATGGTATTTAAAAGTGAGGACTCTGGGAGGTAATCAGATCATGAGAGTACAGCCCTCTTCATGGGATTAGTGACCTCATAAGATGGGGCCCAAAAGAAAGCTTGCTTCCTCTCTTTCTGCTCTCCACCATGTGAAGATACAGTCAAGCATCCATCTGCAAGTCAGGAAGAGCTCTCACCAGAAACTGAATCAGCCAGCACCTGGATCTTGGACTTTACTATTTCTGGAACTGTGAGAAATAAATTTCTGTTGTTTATGCCACTGAGACTAGGGCATCTTGTTATAGTAGCCCTCATTGACTAAAGCTTCACCTGTGTGTGCCATGTTTTCTCAGGCTCACTTTCCTTTGCATGTGTTATTTTTACTTCATAGAATGACCTTTCCCCTAGTTTTTTAATGTCACATTTTATTTAACCCAATGTATCCTCAACATGTAATCAATAGACCAAAAATTTATTGAGATATTTCACATTTGCTTTTAAGACTATGTTTTCAAAACTCAATGGATGTTATATGCTTAAAGTATGTTTCAATTCAATTAAAAATTTAGTTTCATAGTCATATTAGCCATATTTCAAGTGCTTAATAGCCACATGTGAATAGAGGCTACCGCACTAGACTTTACAGCTCTACAGGATCCTGGAAAGATTTACCTTAACATAGTTATTCATTAAAAAAAAAAAACAAAAAAAATGATAGAATTGTCGTAAAGAAATTGGCAATATGGATTGTTTATCACAAGAATGATTAAGCATCAATTGGGCATCTAGGTAGGATAAGAGTTGAAATACTATTTTTTCCTTCTTAAATTCTTTGCTTTATATCTGGCTGTTTTCTATGATTTTTTTTTTTCATTTTCCTCCAACCTTGTATTCTTGGAGGAAGCGGAAAGCAGCCCCTGACCTCACAAGCTGGTCTAGTGGTCGTATGTTAATCCTAGATTCATTGACCTGTGCTATATTATGGTCTATTTGCTTGCTGTCTCTCACAATTCATAGTGGATTCCTTGAGGGCACAAACTAGACTTTCCTTCTCCTTCATGCCATGGTCATTCCTGGCACAGACATATGATAATTACCATTTGTTGATTGAAAGGACATCAGTCTCTTTTCATAAGCCTTAATTAAGGCCAGGCACTAAAAGGTGTCCACTTCAATGTGATTTGAGTTCAAACCACTGGGAATAAATACTTCTACCTTGCTCCCATCTGAAGTACTGACTCCATTTATCACATTTATTGAGAACATGTGTATACTTTTGAAACTTTTTTGTATAATATATCTTTAGGGCATTTTGCCACACACCATTAAAATTCCAAACTTTGTGGGATGGAAGGGCTTTCGAGACATTATTAATTATTATTAAATTCTCCTTTGGACTGTGACAGCCAACTAAAGATAAGATTCTTCAGGAAAACAAAAAACAATATAGGAAAGAGGGACTCAAATATCTTGGAGCAAATAAGATATGCAAGAGGCAGACAAAAGCAGGAAAATAGTAAAAACAATTATTTCTAATATCATATCTTTTCCCATAAATAGATCTACATTCTGCTCAAAGGCCTAAAGTGGGCATTTCACTAAAATACAGACATTGATTCAATGAGACCTGAATTTAAATTCAACTTTTTAAATTCTCAACCCTGTGACTGAGGGAAAAGTTTTCATCATCTTTGAGCTACATCTGTCATATCAGTGTTGCGGATTTCATCCCGCAAAGTCTGTGGTGGGGACCGCACTGATTGTGTGAATCAAACTCACCCAGAGACACGCTTGGAGAATAGAGTCCGGCTGCCACGGGTCTTTTGCTCTGTCTTTGAAAGGCTCATGGCAGCCAGACTCTATTCTCCAAGCGTGTCTCTGGGTGAGTTTGATTCACGCGATCGGTGCGGTCCCCCCCACGGATTTTGCGGGATGAAATCCGCAACATATCAGAAAAGGTGGACACAAAGTGCAAATCTTATAGGGGTACATAGGGGTATGATACATGCCTGTTGCACACCTTACATGGCATTGGAGTCAATAAACACAGGAAATCAATAAATGTGACAACATAAATTCTTCTGCGCTGTGCTCAAGAACATCCATGATATGTTAGTAATATAATGTTTTGTCCAACTTCTTGTCAACAATAGGCACCCACATCTATTTCCTGTGTTTGCTTCATGCATTTGGCCTTGTAGCTTTCCACATGCCATTCCATGTCAGAAGTGTTTAGCAGATTTATCCCTACTTTAGAAATAAACAGAATTGTTCATGAATTTTAGTCAAAGCCTGTTGGTTGGGGTGTTCATTTTGTTTTGAGGTGAATAAGCAGAAACATTTCCTTATTATTTGATTTTTGGGAACCACTTACTTGGCCACTGAAACATCTACCTAAATACACGCACAGAAATTTTAGTATATTTTACGCTTATTAGATGTCTTCTATGTACTAGCCTCACAACTGCTTTACCTGTCATCTCTATCATTACAGTGAGGGAGGTTAACAGTTAAGAACTGTACTATGTTTTTCTAAAACACCTTTCACCTGGTATAAGCTTTGAATGTACTTAAAGAGCATGTATACTTCATCACAGGGGTATTTTCATTTCCCCAAATAGGAGGCTACATTCCAAGAGATTCTGACATCATCTCAGGAAGAAAATGTCTCAGAGGTTAAGTTACAACTGCCGGATGTGAGGCTGACACATAGAGACCCTGCAGGCGCCTTGCTTGTTTAGTAAAAAATCTGCTGATGCAGTTCGGTTTGGCCTGAGCTTGAGCTCAGAGCTCATAATATCCTGTTCCACCTCAAAATCAAATACAAGTCAATCAAAAGTTATTCTAGGCCTGTGCTAAAGAGGCATGAATGGGGGTACAGAGAAGCCTCATAATGTATATGCCAAGCTGCTTCTATTTCCAAAACACAATTTAAAAAGGCCACTCTAGGCATAACATCTATGGGTATTTAGACCAATATGAGGTATTTACCTTGTAGGGAAAGGAAGTCAGTCAGGCTCCCTAACCTGGATGTCTGGGCAACAACTAATAAAAGCCCCCCATAGTCTGAGGGGGCCAACATGTGCAGAGTCACACTTTGTTATACGATATCTTGGTACCCTGCCAGTTTTGTGTGCATTTAGTATATAAGGGAGTTGAGACTCCCTGCCAGCGTGTCACATGGCTTGTGGCCTGCATGTGTGGCAGTGATTTCAACATGCATGTTCTGGAATTTACACGTTTTGAGCACAGCTCCGTGTGATTCCCGTGTGAGCAAGTGTGGATCATGTCTGTGGAATGGGAATTCTCTAATAGGAATTTGGCAAAGATATATCTTAAAAAATTCTGGCTTGCTGTGCCTTGCATATTACATTAACCTGGTCCTATCTGCCACCGGACCTGAATTTACATCCTAATGCCCTGCTAATGAGTAATTTACCCCTGTTCTGCTTAATCCCATGAATAATCAATCCAATGTAAATGTGTGCTAATGCCCCTAATAAAAACCCTGACTGAGCAAGCCGCGCTTTTCCTGAGATGGGAGGAATCAGCCATGTGGCCCTGGTCTCTCTTTCCCCGCGTGGCTTGGTATGAGATTCATACACGCATCGGGTAGTGGTCACCCACGGGTATCGGCAGGTACGATTACCCCGCGACATGCATGGATCGGCCCTACCCTTGAATAAAGGCGTGCCAGGCATTCCACCAGCTCTGCTCATTTTCTTCCCTCTGCCTGAACCTGAGTGAGTCTGTCTGGCCTTGAAAGGCTGAAAGACAACTGGTCTAGTCAGAAGAATTTGCTGCAGTATGGTATGAATACTGAGGACCCCTAGGACCCACAGAGGGTACGTGGTACCTGGTGGTGAGTCTCCTGGTAGCGTGGGCTTCCCCCTAGAATTGGCCCAATGTTAGTGGCCCACACAACATGGTAGAGAAGGCCCTGTAGATAGTTAGGGAGACCCCAGAAAAGCCAAGTGCCCAGGCAGCCACACGCCCATGGGCTGGGCGTTTCTTTCAGCTTTGAGAGTTGAGACAGAGACTGCACTTCATGACACGGTGAAGTTAAGTGAATTCCAAGGAATAAAGGAAGACTTGGAGGAACACAGAGGCAGAAAGAAAGCCTTGAGGCTCAAATATGGAGGAAGACCTCCAAACCACAGAGCCGCAAAAATCCCCCTTCCCAATTGTAGTGAACAATTCAGAAGATGAGGAGGGGAATTGCCGCTTCAGTAACTCCTTTCCCCTCCCCTGTCCTACACAGACGTGGAACACAGTTGCTGAGAGTGACTGGGCCATAGGACTGACTGGGTTGGGTGCTCTGGAGGTGGTGGCACTGGTGCCAGAAAGCTCTGCTGCCAGCACACTGGTAGGAAGAGTCAGGGTTCCCCATGGGCGAGCGGTGTGCTCTGCTGCTTGTGCGCCAAGGCTGTGCCAGTGGAGCAGAGCGTTGAAGTGGTGTTCCAGGAGGCGATACTGCCTTGGGTGTTTGGCCTAGGGGCAACATGGCTGCTGGCACTAGTAGCGTTGACACAGGGCCTCCAGCTCTGGTGTTGGTGCTGGCACTGGCTGAGGTGCAGGTGCTGCGCAAGAATGGCTTGGAGGTGGACCTTGTAGCTCTGCTGCACCCGGAGCCGGCAAGGTGCAGGGCTGTGCTGCTCACCTTGCCCATGGCCTTGCCAGTGGAGCTCCTGATCAGAGCAGATGGCAGTGGCCAGAGCCACAGGGGCAGAAACAACAGCGGGGCAGCCTAAGGGGATGCAGCAGCAGCAGCAGCAGCAGTCAGCACCCACCCAGGTGGAATGAGCTGGGTGGATGCAGGAGACATGCTAGACACTGTTGCCTAGGTCTGAACATATGAGCAGAAGAGGCAGTGCAGCTGCGGGAGAAGCCCTGAGAGCATACAGTTGGCGTGGGTCTCCAGGCACCAGTGCTGCGTAAGTGCGAGTTCCCAGTGCCTGTACACTGGTGTCCAGTGCGGGCCTCAATTGTACATCAAAAACCCAGGGATGTACCCCAAGAAACCTGTCCTGTGAGTCAGGAGGACCATTTGGCTGTGCCAACCTTCCTGAGAAGCGGAAGAAAATATCCTTGGAAAATCTGAATAGGGGGAAGAACCAAGAAAACCATCTACAAGGGTTGGGTAGGGACTGGAAAAAGTGAAGGCCCTGTGGCTTTCCCTGAGTACTGGGTGACTGCCGTCCAATAAGTATACTCTTTATGTGTCCCCTATTCCTAAGTGTTTCCTGGGCATTAAAGTGCTCCAAGAATTGTGGTTGCAAACCACTGTATCACAGCTCCAGACATTTTTGGGACTGCTAGAGTAGAGTGGGCAGAACTGCAAGCTCTGTGGCTCATGGCTGCCAGTGGTATACTGGGAGCTAACACTGTGGCTCTCTACATGGCACGCAAATCAATGGATAGTGATGCATAGGCCATTATGGAGATAGTGGCAAGATGTATAGGAGTTAGGCCATCAGAAGAAAATCACTGTATATCATGTAACCAGGCATGCACCCCTCGTCTTCCTCAAGAATGATGAGGCTGATAATCTAGCCAAGGTGCAATGGCTATAAATGGTGTTTACCAGCCCGTGAGGTACAGAAATAGCCTAGTGGCTACACCATCAGCTCTTAAGGTACAATGGTCTCTTAAAGCAGGGCTTGCAAGCCATCGCTGCCACCCCCACACTGGGGTGCTGGATAAAATGCTGGTGGACTGTCCTCTGGACTTTAAATGAGAAGAGTCAGGTGGTGGGGGACCTGCTCTGATGTAAGACTTATTCCAACAGACTTCTCTTCCCATTCAGCTGCAGGTACATATTAAGGATGCCTTGCTGAAACCAGGCATGGGAAAATCGGAATATTCTCTTGCTTGCACCTGAGGGCCTGGAGTGAGGGCAAATGGCCTTGGGAAATAAAAGCCCCCACATATGTTGGGTGGCTCTTGTTGCCCCTTGGGTACAAGGGATAGAGAATGACTTGCAAGTAGTGGCCTGGCCCCCAATCTTAAAGGCGACATACCTGGGCCAGCAGACCATGAAATGCTTCTTTGTGGCACCTTTGTGATTTCCCTATGTCTCTTTATGAGTTCTCCACTGTTGTTGCAAATAGATACTGAGGCGCCAGTTGAGGCACGCAAGGTATAGTATTCACACCCAGGAAGACCCTCTCTGTCAGCCACCATCTTATCTGCTGACCAGAAATTTGCATGTATATTGCCTAAGGGTAATGATATGCCATTGTTGATGTCTATAACTGCTTTTTAATTTTGCACCAAGGGTGCAAAGTTGTCGCGAATTTCGACCCGCAAAATCCGTGGGGGGACCACCCCGATCGCGTGAATTAATCTTACCCAGAGACACGCTTGGAGATGAGAATCCGGCAGCCACATGTCTCTTCCACCACCTCCATTTTGGGAAAAAGACATCGTGGGTTGCTTAGCTGGGGCTTTTATTAGAGACATTAAAACACATTTACATTGGATTAATTATTCATGGAATTAAGCAAAACAGGGTAAGATTACTCACAGCAGGGCATCAGGATGTAAATTCAGGTCTGGTGGCAGGCAGGACCAGGTTAATGTAATATGCAGGGGTCAGCAAGCCAGAACTTTTTAAGATACATCTTTGCCAAATTCCTATTAGAGAATTCCCATTCCACAGACATGATCCACACTTGCTCACAC